>JASDQU010012437.1:33295-44127 GCA_032191745.1 Picea mariana
GAGGCACCTCGGCTTCACGATCTCCATCTACAATAGGAGCGGGTCTTCAAACAAGCTCTGATACCATGTTCGACAACACAGGTATTCCAACAAAGGATGAACACCTTCAGTAACCACTCACATAACCATATCAAAGATCAACACACCGATGTTTTCACGTGGTAAAACCCCTACGCGGAAACATCCACGACCCCAGCCAACGCGAGCACCTGGAGCAGTTTATTAATGCAAAGAAAAAGATTACAGAGAGATTTTACAAGAGAATTTCTCACAATCGATCATCGACAAATGAACCTCCGTGCTCTTTAAATAGAGATCATGGACCAATCGGGTGTTAAGCCATGGATCAATGGCTATTAAGATCGAGGAGAGTATGAGCCGTCGGATCACTCTATGTCGGGAACATATCGTGACCGTCGGATTTCCTAACTACAAATGCATACTAATGCATACTAAAGAAACACACTAAGAAACACACTTTTACCTAACAACATATTAGACCAAGTAGATCTTAACTAACTCCTAAGTGTCTAAATATCCTAACATTTATCAACTAACTAAAATCGAAAAAATTATGGAAATCATATGCATTACGTGAAGCGATGAGTTCCATGAAATGATCTTACATTTCCTATGGTTTACCACTCCCATGGAAGAGTCAAGGAATGAAACTAGGACTTATTTAAATCTTGTACCAGTAATCATAAAGGAACCTCCTATGAAGAGGGTATCATCTACAAATTGAGAATGATTCCTATTTTAGACTCTGTATGCTATCTGTAATCCTGGTAGATTCCCATCTAGTCTTTCATGCTCAAGTTTTGTACTAAATGATTATTCCATGAGTTTGAATAGAAGAGGATGGAATAGACATCCTTGTTGTAAATGATGTCTTATCTAAAAAAATCATGTGAGCCTCCCATTTACAAGAGGGTATATCAATGGGCCACTGATTAAATAATCCACACACTATATAAAATCAAAGATGAATCCAAAACGTTCCATAAACTAAAATATGAAACCATAACTCAAACAATCAAAAGTGATAACCATTCCTTTACCTTTCGTCTTAACACTTGAATGAATAGCCTCTTAGACTAGCACAATATTGTCCATAATTTGTCTTTCTTGCATAAATCCTCCTTGATTAGGAGAAATTATTTAGGAAGGCTTTATTTTAGTTGGGAGGCCATGATTTTGTTGAGGATTTTATAAGAAGAGTTGTACAACGAAATGGGATGAAATATGGAGAAGGAGGTTGGATTGGCTTCCTTGGGGATCAAAGAAAAAAAAATAAAATTAGTATTTCCTTGTCTTAAATATTGGTGGGAATAAAGAAGAATGTGTTTAAGATCATATTTGATTATCTCCCAAAAATGTCGGTAAAAGGATATGGAAAAACCATCAGGCCTAGCATCCTTATCCGACTCCACACTCCATATTGCAAAAAAAAATTTAGACTGAGAGATGGGTTCACTAAGTTAGGAATTTTCTTCACTTGTGACAATCGAGGAAATGTTTGCAAGAAAGGAATCCAAATTATATGGGTCTGCCTCTTCAGATTGAGAATAAAAATCAGCAAAATAGACCACAATATCCCCTTTGATTCCTTCAAAATAAGTCACTTTGGTTCCATCTTCTAGAGTGGTGTGAGCGACATTGTTCCTACCTTGACAGGCCTTATCTTTATTGTCAAAGAACTTGGTGGTTTTGTCACTATTATTGAGCCAAAGACATCATGACTTTCATCACCATCTCTCTTCCTCATTCGTTAGATCTCTTTGATATTGAGTTTGTAGTTTGATTTCTCTTTTTTTCAGCTAGAGAGTGGTTTGTCTATTCTTAATATATTTTCGAAAGTTATCTAATTTTCATTTGATTTATTCTTTTTCCTTGGATGATAGATTGAAGGATTTTTTGTCCCATATCATGAGCGCTTATTTAAAAAAAATTAGGTTTTTCTCCAAAATATAGATCGACGTGCCATAGACTCGAGTATGCCAAGTGGATTCAAACAAATCATTCACCTATTGATAGTTAAGCCATAAGGGATTAAAACAAAACTTAAGAGCATTGTAATTAGGCAGATCTTGGATGTGAATAGAAATAATTTTATGGTCAGAAATAAGAGAAGGGAGAATAAAAGATTTGAGAGTAGAGTTTTGGAAAAGAAAATTTCTATGAACAATTAAGTGATAGAGGTGTGTAGAAACATGGCCTATCCCATTACACATATTGGAACATGTATATTTTCCTATATGTGGGTGATATCAATTGTATCCCAGTCTTTGATTAGTTCTTCCATTTTTTCACGAAAGGGGTCCCACCAAAAATCACCCCTCATTTTTCTACACTATTTCTAATGAAATTGAAGTGACAAGCCATAATGCAGTCTACAAAGAATTATGTGTATTTTAAATTGGATATGGATCTCCAACAAGAGGATTTTTCTACTGGATTGATGGGAATATAAATGTTGATAATGACAAAAGGATGATTGTCTTGTTTGTATCTGAACTTTGTGAGAATAAAATGTTTATCTTTGAAAGAAAATTCCATACATACCTTACTGTTGTTCTAAAGGGTACATAGGCCACCAGAGGCCCCTCTTGAATATTCAGCAATCATAGTGCTAATGTGTGAAAATATTTTCTCTAGATTGGTAGCTTCTTCCCCATTCATTTTTGTCTCTTGGATGAGAAGAACATGGGGCTTTTCTAAATGGTTGATATCTTTGACAAAATAGATATTGGGTTTGTTTCCTAAACCCTTGCATTTCTAGGAGAGAAGAATATTCACTTAGAAGGGTTTAGATGAGAACTCCCTTTTGATGTTGCATTTCCCCTTGAATTTTTAGGCGGATTGATTTCCCCTGTAATTTTAGGGAATGTTTTTTGTGATCCCAACAAAATATGTCATTCTTATCAAATGTTTTGGGCTACCTTTCACCTATAATTTCAAAAATCCATAGTATCATAGTGTAGATAATTTGTTTTATTACCTTAAGGATGTTGCATCTTCAACTTTGTGACCTCTCTCTTCCCACTCAATCATTGTGGATGGAGGCTTTGAAAAATCTAAAGAACACCTTCCACCAATCATCAAGTCAAAATTGAGAAACATCTGATCTTTTGGGAGGTGGTTGCACCTACCTTTGGTGAAAAGTGGGACTGGTCATATCCTACTTTCTCTTAGGGAAATATTGATCACCCCTCTCTAACTATCCATGTGTAAATGTGTAGTTTAACTCCTTTTGGGGTCCCCCAAATTCCAGATATGTTCTTAAAATCTTGGAGAATGCATTGAAAAGGAAGCAAATGATATGATGAATTAGTTGGTCTTGACAATTTTGACTTATACTGGCTTATTATCTTACAATATACTATAAACTATTTCATAGGTTGGAGGGTTTCCACTCAATTTTGGAATTTAACCAAAGGTAAGTGTAAAGATAACTTTTCTTTTATTTTTTTACCTTTTGGGATTAATAAAAACCTATTTCACACCTAAAATAAGTAACTACCTTCCATTTATTTCATTTTTGGATCATTTTTATGACTTTTAATGAGGTTCTCATGTAGAATTTTAGCAAAGGGTTTAGTTTTTTGACATTTTGTAGGACTTAGTCATGTTATTTGGAATTTTTGCTAACATCCACTAAACTTGAGGTATGTGTTTAAGACTTGTATATAGGGATAAATTTTTTTTTGCATCTTGTTATTTCATTATCAACCATAACTTTTACATATCAAATTCCTTAGGCTTCATCTTTCTAGGTTTCGACATTAGCCTCTCCCTTTTGCATGTCGTAAATTTCCTGGTACTTCTTGCACTTCATGGGGACCCTAGTTACTAGACTTATTTCTTTTTTTTTCCCATGATGTGACTTTTCCTAGGTTCAGGAACCCTCCTTTGGACCCGCCGTGACTTAAATTTAAGACTCATTCTTCTCTGTTTATTTGTTTTCTCACCATATCCCGAGTGGGTTCCCGTCTTTTATGTTACTTTACTGTTGCACATGCATATTATTGCTTATGTCCTAGTGCCTATTTATGCACTATTGTTTTCTTTGATCCTGCTAACAACCATTGCATTCACATAAATTTGACCTCTTTCCATTTTCATTATATTACATTTGTTTTGTGACCCTTTACCCATGGAGAGAACAACTACGATGAGTTGAAACTAGAATTACCAGTACCATTTTTTCATCCACTTTGCATAGGTTAGTTCCATGTGCTTGGAACATAGATCCATTCTAATGTTCCACTCATTCTCTCTAGATGAGCTAAATCTTAAATATTTTTCATTCTTGTTAAGCCATGAAAAATACAATCTATCATGTACAATTTTACCTCCTTTTTGGGCATGCAAAACTTTATGAAAAATACACTATCATTTTTTTTTTATCTCTCTCTTGTTCCTATAAAACGATGGAGGAGACACTCACAAGAAACAAGAGTGGGGTGATTTTATTTACAATTCATATGAATGATAAAAAATGGAAGTTGTTAGTCGCATCACCCTTGAACACAACACCTTTTTGCATATGAATCTTATAGTTGAGCTATAACTTACGTAGGATTCATACCATTAGTATGAGTCACATATGCCTCTAACTACTTACACTTCCATCCACTATGGAGAGTGTTTCATTGCCTCTTGGTTTCCCATACCCTTATACATCCTAAATATCGATCTCGTACACATTGACATGTGTGCATATGCACTTTCCTAAAAATAACACCATCAAGTTATGGATTTTGTTAGATGTCAGCCCCACTAGGATCATACTACTAGCTGATGTTTAAAACATTCTTGGAAACACAGGTTCTTCAAATGCATAATAGATAGATAGTTTCCCTGTTCAAGTGGTCGATGGTTTGAAACAGATATATTATTCTTCCCTTATGTATTTAATATCTTAATCCAACCTTGTTGATGAATCATCCTCCACTTCCATTCCTCTAAGGAGCTATAGAGAAATGTTTTTATTGGTGTTTGAGTGATCTTGCAATGGATTTAAATTCCCTTCAATTCCAAATTTTTTTTCTTCAAAGGATTGTGACTGTACCTAAATAGCATCATCACATTGATTTTGGATTAAGGATCTTAGACAATCACTCAAGACTTGATGCACCTTCTTATGATCAATTATAGTCCCAACTTCACCCACTATGGAAACCAATATGTCTGGTGCACTCATCATTTCATAGAGAGTGGATCATCCAGTTCTTTTAAAAAATATAGTGAGAGAGAATATGTAACAACTAAAGGCATGTTAGCCGAATCTAAAAGGATTTTCATAGCAGATCATGAGACAACCAAAATATCTTTGACCTAGACAATGATGTTATTAGAACTAAACCCCCCATGGAAAGATAAAGTTAGAGCCACGGTTATGGATATCACTAGTGGAATACATCATCTAGACATCAACATGCTTGCTATAATGAAGAACATAAGTTATATTATTAGTCCCTTATTAATTAATATTTTGTTGAATTTTACATATGGGAGTTGATCACAACTTGTGGGATTAATTATGTGTGTAGATGACTATTGTTTTGAAGTAGTCCATGAGGATGTATGCCCCTATTTCTTACATAGTCAAACAATCTAATCAATACGTACATCTATGGATATTTTTAATATCGAAAGGAATGTCTATATTCATCAAGATAGTGATCATGCACAAAAATATTGATATACGGGGAGAAGACAATGCCTATAAAATCAACCCAAAATGATTCCACAAGATGAGTAGTAGCATAGAAAGTATGGGATCATATTATTTGATCAGGATATTTTAAACCTCTAGGTGTAGTCTCTTATACTAGGGAATTATACATATCCAATATGGTCTCTTGTAAAATGGAGAAATAAAAATTATTGCACATGAATTTTGTTTTCTACTAGAAATATGGAATTCTATTTACATCGTAGTAAACTTTGTAAGCCTCGTTAAGATAAAAAACAAATCATAGGGGTACATACTGATTGAAAAATTTACAGTTGTACACTATTTGTTTTTGAATGACCTTGTAACAAAATTTATAGTTATAGTTGTAGAAATAGTTGTTAAGTGTTCTTTGGACTTGGGGACATTTCTATAACATTTTAGCTGACTAGTTGGTGGGATGAGAACAACTATTCACTGACTTTTGTAGACATTGCATAGTTATGCTTTACTAGATGGTAGAGAATAATTTATGCGGGACATTGTAAAGTTTCTGAAATATGTAAGAATTATCCAACTTAAACAAATGTTGTCTTCCAAAGGTGGTTAGAGTTTACAAAGGAAGTGAATAACGAGGTAGTAAAGTGGTTAGAGTTTGTAGGTGATATATGTTGTTGCAAGTGAGAGATGAAAATAGATATTAGAACTAGTAGTGCTATGAAGTAATTTAAAGATTATATCAAGTGGATTTGTAAATTTTTATAGGCTTTGCAAGATTTATAATTATCTCATGCCACTCTACTAGTCATATATGTTTATGAAAATATTAATATAGATAAGATAATATATTTTTTTTCAAGTCAAATGCAATGTCTTCGCACCATTTTTGCAATTGCTGTGGTTAACCTAACAAATAAATTTAAAGTGTGAGGCTAGGTGTCCATACAAGGAAGGTTAAACTGGATGCAAAAAGGTTAAACTAGGAACACCTACGATGGATATAGGTGGTATTAAATGGAAGATACGTAAAGGGTGTTGTCGTTTAGTCGCCACTCAGAAATAAGACTTCAAATCTCTCCACCTTGAAATTTTACTTTCCTAATATAAAACATTAGGAAGTAGAGAGAAATTTAGAGTCAAAGATTCACTAATGCAACCTGTCAACCATGAAATCATCTCTATAGTACATTGGCATTTGAAAATGACTAATAAGGATGATCAATTAAGCGACAATAACAATCTCATTTTTTTTCTCACATTAAACTTACGACATTCTTTAGACAAATTAAACCCGAATAAAAAAATATTACCATCTAAATTAAGAATATTCTTTTAATAATATGCCATGTCAATATGAATACATACACAATAAAGAATTCAATATCATTCCACATTATCAAGTGGTATTTCATTGTCTTTATATTTTTCCTCCATTCCCATTCTTTTAGATTGGCCCTTCAATATCTTACTTGTTTGAATTAAATTAATATAAAGTGATCTTTAGAAATATTCAAAAATGATGGAATGTTATCATGGAGACTACATTGTTTCATGATATTCACAAATACAAGGAGTTCACAGTCCTTTCACATTTGAATGAGAACATGAGTTACTCTGGTTGGGATTTTACACTACAAATAAATTTGATCCCATGTCTATCTAGTCATCAATATGAAAATTTTCCATTTGAATTGTGTTGTATGGTGCATTTGGGAACACAATCATGCAAGCAAATTCTGAATGTGGATAACAAAGAGTAAACAATAAAGAGATTGTTATTATGTAGAAATTGAAAGGCCTAGGTAAGACCCTCTTCTAGAGTGGTGCAGGGTACCTCCATCGTATTGACATCAATGGGAAACTTTTTTGACCAAGTCACCTTGGTAGAAGGCAAGGTGCACATTATAAGGTTTCCAAGACAACATCAGATGGATCAGGTGCTCCTAATAACATATAGGATGCATCAAATATGGATTCAATTTGGATGAACCAAGGGGTTGGGTGGACTCAGATAGATACTTGAGGAATTAGAGTAACAATATTTGTATGGACTAATTGAGTGAGGATTATACACCTAGGGGTTGTGAAGGGATATCAAAGTGCCTTTGTGCACACTTTGTCGTAGGTTGAGATCATGGATTACACATGCGGGGATATTCCCTTGGGCATAGATTCCTTTGGAATGATGAGTTATGGATGATTTTATTATCAATGTGTTGTCCTTGGTCACACTTGAGTACCAAATAGACAATTCACAGATGGAGTGACCTAGGTGTAGATGATCGGACCGACCAAATAATGAGGCAAGATCGAGGTAACTCATGTGGAGTACCAGTGAACATGTGATGGATGAGTAAAACTGGATCCAATCCAAGAGATGTGACCTACCGAGTAAAGGAAAAGGAGAAAATAATGCATGGAGAGTCCTTGCTGAGCTAAGGCATCGATGAAGAAGAATGAAGCTTCAAGGAGAAGAAAGAGTCAATGAAGGGATATGTGTCTATCTTGTATTGGGGTTGGCATCATAGGAAACAAAAGTTAGATAATTGAACGATATGTATAAGGATCTACAAGAGGTAGGCATGTGGATGTGACAAGGGTTAATCTATATGAGTGTTTTTGGTTTGCCTTATGAGAAGACGGTGTAGTACTACTACAATTGTGTTTTAGTAGTGACCATTTTTCCCTATTGTTATTTTGTATCATTCTAACATTATTACATGTATTTAATGCAAGTGTGTTAGGCACTAATTTGGTGCCACACAACCATATGAGCTTGTGTTCTATTCTCTACAGGTTTGGATGTGTTTCTTGTTCTTTGTATAAATTGGAATTTCCTAAGGATGGAAATAGACTAAGTATTGTTATAGAATGTTTTGAGGCCATATTTGGGGATGTGATTGATGGAATTATTGGATAGATTAAGCGAGTAGGACTAGGAATATCTAACTCATTATATTTCAAGGTTACATTATGGGTAGATCTTGAACGAAGAGGGATAGTATCATTGTAGTGGGAACTATTTGGGAAAATTTCTATGTCCGAGGAAACACATTGACACACCACCATAGGTTCCAAAAAGAGTTCGTCACATCAATTTGTCATGAAAATTTTTGGGTGGACTACAGGGCCATGATAGGCGGTTTTATAGTTTTTTGGAAGTTGGTTGCATATTTTGAGCTATCATAGCATATTTCGGTGAATTTCATGCACTTCACTGTTGCAATGGTTGTCAAAGACTTGAATTATGTGAGTTTAAGAACTCTTCACTAGATATGTCATCAATTCAAGAATCAATGAGATCTTGAGGGGAGTTGTTCAAGCATTTTGGGTGAAATTGAAATGGAGTCCCAAACTTTGGGCTAGGTTCAACATTTTGATAGGAAATCAACTTAACAACTAGTTAGGGTGCATGAATTGTTCCTTCATGTATCCAAAATTCAATATGTGGGAAGATAAAAGGGTGAGGGAGAGTTGACCCAGGAACATTGTGAACATGAGGTAGTTAGATGACCCAGAACTTGAGAGTTAGATGGACTTTAGATGTGTTCATATAGTCAACTTATTCATGATATGTAGAATGTAGAGAAAAAAATATGAGCCTTGGCATACCAAGTTTAACATAGTATCCAAGAACATGGAACAATGGGAACAAAAGATTCATGAGTTGTTCCAATTTCATGTGGGGAAGCTAGAGTAGGCCAATGCATGGGTGAAAGATTGGGTCCAAAATTTTAAGGCCTTGTTAGACCAAGAGGAATCTTAGACATTGCTAGAGTTGGGGTTGTTTACAAATGAGGATTCCAAAAAAAAACATAGAATCACGAAAAAGAAGAAACCAAGATTTTCTATATCTAGAGGTAAGTATGTTTCTTCTTTTCTTTTTTCTAAGAACCACTTCATGAGAAATTGTGCCTTGAAGGAAAATATGGAGAAATTGGAATAATTCCAAGTGAATCCAACAACGAGAAATCTTGTGTCTATGGAAAGGGTGAGAAACATGCATCAAACTTCAAAGGATATGTGAGAAAGGGTGAATCCCTTGATAGTACATCTAGGTGAGTTTGTGGTAGTAGGTCATGCACATTGTTTTCAAGAAAAAGAGATAAATGGATTTTTTTTTTTCTGTATGGAACAATCAGTGGGTTCAAGGTGGAATATTTGGTGGAAAATAATGTGATCCATACCTTCTTGAGTGATAAAAATGATATTTCACTCCAATGTAGTTATAAGAGAAGAATAATTGCATTCATGGTGGTAATCTAAGTAGTGAAATTGGTAGTAGGGGTGGTTTACTCTTCACCTTTCAAAGTTGTGAATTAGTATGGAAGCTTAGATTTTATGGTCAATTCTTTGGATGGCCATGTAGTGGTCTTCAGGAAGGATTTTATCAATCTTTGAAGGTAGTCCCGGTACTACAAGAGAGTATCTTGGTGTTTTTGAATGAAGTCAAAAAAATTGAGTGTGCTTATGGTAGCTAGGAGGAAGTTAGGTCATATTCCTGTAATGTCAGCAGTAAGGTTAACTGAGGTTGTTTCTATACCCATGGAAAAACCTCATGTAATAACATATCAATAATAGATGGTTTTGGGAATGGCATCCTTAAGTGCCAAGGGTGGAATAATCTAGGAAGAATCTAGATTCACAACAATCGAAGCTTCGACGAAGGTAATATTGGAAAAGGTTGAATGGTTATGGAACTTTCAAGACTATAAGAAAGAATTTGAAGAAAATATGAATCTTTCCATGATGAATGTTGTGGTGGTCATTAAATAGGGGATGCACGAGGAGGAATATTTTGTATGGACAAGAGAAGGAAACTCGGTTGGACACATTGCTCAGACAAAAAGATCTAAAAATTGGGTCCATGTAGTGCATGGAGGAGCTTTCCAAACATGACTTAGAGTTGGATGTAAAGGAAGTAGGATATGAGGATTCAGACCCTACATTCACTGTGATATTTTGTAGGAGATCCATGGGAATATATGACCATGAGTTTACTATAGAACAATTGGAAGAGTTGTGCTCCACATAACGAGAAGTAATTTTTTTCTTGAAGTACTTTCACATGGGGAAAATGTTAGATACCATGAATGCTAGTATCCTTGAAAGTTACTTTGAACTCTCTTATTTCTAGCAATCCATGAGTTGG
>JASDQU010012437.1:44489-65292 GCA_032191745.1 Picea mariana
AAGGAAATAGCCCAATATTAAGAATATTAAAATGAAGAAGGTTTCCTTCCTTCACTTTAATAAGTATCACGTTTGGAATTTTCTCTTGGTTTCATGTCTCCATCACCTTTTATGGTATGGGTATGGAAATTAATTACTCGTTTAGTTGTACATAAACTTCCTTCACTTTAATAAGTATCACGTTTGGTATTTTCTCTTGGTTTCAGGTCACCATAACCTTTTTATTGTATGGGTATGGAAATTAATTATTCGTTTAATTGTAAATAAAGATCAAGATCAAGTAAATTAGACTTATTTATACATTGTGCATTTACTACTCTTTAAATCCTTGAAATCCAAAGTGGAGAAAGGGAAAAAATCCCGAGGCATTGTTGTTGAGTAGAGAAATGAAAGATAGTGTTTGTGTTGTGAAGTGTAGTGGAACAAAGTATTATGATTGTTTAATGGTTAGATGGGGTGGCTAAGTGGTTTGGGGTAAGTAGAATGGTTGAATTATGAAAATAATTGAATTGCATTGAGTGAATTAAAAACATGTAACTTGTTTATTTTACTCAGCACTAGATACTTATGGTTAAGCAGAAAATTACTTGTATGAATCAATTACGTTTTTGGATTTCTATGAGTGGAAACATATGTGTTATATATATTTTCAATGAATGTTATTAATTATATTTTTATCTACTAATTTATGGTATTTTATGCATGTTTAATTTCACTCAATTTTTATCAATGAACCCATTGGCACATTTCAATGGTTTGAGGGATACAATTTTAAGGGAAAATATGATGAAATTTTAAGGGTTAGGAAGGTATGATGGAAAAATGATGTAGATCATAAGAAGATGGTTGAGACTAGAGACAATAGAAGAACTACCCCTAAGTTGAGTCAAGGGGGTGAAATTCAAGTAGGCCAAGTCCATAATATATGTTTTTTCTAGTACACCACCAATTCTAATTCTAAAAATTTGTTTTTTTTTTTTTTTTTATAAATAGAAACACATAATGAAAAATTTGTTATTTCATATAATTATATATATATATATATATATATATATATATATTAAGTAGAATAAGTAAATTGAACTTGTCAAGTCAAATGATGAAGTCAAATGATGTATGAGGACAGGTGTATGAAAAGTTAAAAAGTGAAAATGAATGAATTTAATCTTAATATTTTGGTGGTCAAGTGATGTATGAGGAAAGGTGTACGAAAAGTTGAAAAGTTAAAAAGTGAAAATGAATGAATTTAACCATTAATATTTTGGTGGATAAATATTGTATAGCAGGTTGGTGTGCTATGCCTAATTCAAAAAAATTGTGTAATTGGTGCATAGTGGATTTTGATTGAATTGAATTTAAAATAGATAATGATTTTTTGTTATTCCTAATTAAGTATGGCACATTGGAGGTGGACCTGGTTCTTATGGTTCAATATTTATATTGGTATTTTATAATTAGAGGTTAAGTGTTATTATTTTTATTTATATGAATTTGGATACGCACTAAACTATGCCTTCTAACGCTTTTCTTCGATAATTTCACTTTAGTGACGTTCCTTTCGCATGTGTCCTTTAGATTACAATTTTTACCCTATAACGTATTTCCTTGGATGATATTGATTACAAATTTTACCCTATAACGTATTACCTTGGATGATATCGAAATAATGACTTGATAAACTAAGAAGTCACGGCTTAAGAGCCCTGATAGGACACTTAGATTCCTTCAAATTGGGAAGTAACTAGCACAACCACTTTGATAATGTGGTTGATATACGCCGATAGGCGCCATATCAACCACTCTACCTCACCTATGGTTGTAGTTGGTCATGGTGTTGCTTTTGAATCATAATAAATAAAATTTAAATTTTTTTGATAAGCTTCCACCGTACATTGGAATTGGCTCGCACATTAATCGGCCAAGCGTACATTGGCCACCGAATGGAATTGATATAYGCTCGTCGGGCTCAGAAAGATGCATCCGAAGACGATTACATGAACAAAAATAGGCAAAATAAATTCTTTCAAATATCATTATACAGTAAAAGGAACCGTAAGGTGTGAATAGTTGTGAGTAGATGAAGCGAACAAGGCAGAGATCTGGTAAGGGAATCTGGATGGCTCACACGGCTGGTAAAGAATGCTCCAACCACTCAAGGAGCCTCATTAACCATCCAATTGATATCTGTTAAGGGAAGTTGAAAGGTATGTAGTAAAGTAAAAAAAATCTAAAAAAAACAACATAAATGCAGTAAAAAAGACAAATCACAATAAATATGGGTAATCATGTTAATCACTCATATGTGTCAATCAGCTAGCCACTATAGTAAATTTTGAATATGATTAAGTAAAAGTAAAAAAATAAACATGTAAACTGATGTCTTTATAACAGTGAGGAAGTTAGTGGTTGAAATCACAACCATTGATTTATTGGGACGACTAAGAATATTCCATCAATATTTAATCTTGTCCATACAAAACTGATCACGCACTAAAAATGTATTAAATATGCCCATTGTCAATAGGTATAGGCCTTTCGACGTAATTATTATGATTGCTTACAATTATTATTGTATACATTTCTTACTAATAAATAAATTAATGAATTTAACTATTGTTAAATTAATCAATAATTATTAGAGATACATCACATGTTATTATTATTTCTAAACCTTAATTTAAAAGTTAAGAATTCAGTATTTTGATTTGCGATATATAAATTAACATAATTATTAAGTGGATATCCTTGTTAGTTCTCGGGTATGTTAGCATCGAATTGATTAAGTTTTTATGTATTGAGGAAAATGGTTTTAAATCCAATCTTATATGACCATTGATAAAATCTTTTAATCATTCTTATCTTAATATATATATATGGGTGTATATATAAATGTATCGCGAGTAAATGAATTAATTATATCTTTAATTTATTAAAGGAAAGAATTTAGTTCACTAATTGAAATTGCTTATTCATTTAAGTGAAGTTTAATAACATTATTATAAATATGGGTGCTTATGTAGTAAATGAATTAATTATATGTTTAGTTTATTAAAGTGAAGAATTTAATTCACTAATTGAAATTGCCTTGCCTATTCACTTAAGTGAATCTTAAAAACATTATTAGAGTTATGGGTGCTTAAGCACAGATCGATATAAACAAAAATGAATGTGAAAGGTTCACAATATCAACAAAGTACTTAACGGAAATACTTACCTCTTATTTCTATGCTAGAATAAGACTTGTTAGTCCCTGCCTTTAGGCCATGGATTATTAGTAAACGGTTTTTAGTCTTACATTACTTCACCAAGTAGTTTGTAATGACCCCTTTGTTACAACTACAAGGGAAGCAATTTTTTTTTTGCAAGAAGGCAATGATGAAAACAGTTGAATGACACAACCTATCGACGAACACACACACACACCGATCAGGAAAAAAACATATATGACTCAACACATTTGCACAAGAGAGATTGGGAGAAACATGCGTAAAACAACAAGGAGAAACGAATAACCACCCAACACAACATGGCCATGCCTACAAGCTAAGGGACGACATCCCCATCGCGACACAATGGCCTCATCAGCCAATTAACTAGAACCTAGCTAGTGCAAAACCAAACGCATGAAGGCCTTCAACCCATGCGCCTATGACAACCTTACAACAATCAACAACACTCACACAGAAGGCACAGAATCCGACCAAGTTGGCATTCTCGTCACTAGGTGATAGGTGTGACAACAACCGTGGTGCAACACATAACAGTACCATCAACACTAGCTAAAATCAACGCGCTAGGAGATCATCCTAACCATCCAAACACATGACAATTAACCGTAGCATCCAACCGACAAGTCAACAAGACGACTAAGACAATCATACGACACTAAAAATTTCTTGCACAACAAATCAATATGAAAAAGGTAAAGGATTATTATTAGCACACACAACTCAATGAAACTATAATCCAAATCCGAAGATGAGATAAGTATCTATCACTATCCTTTAAAACTAAAACTACATAAATTTAATTGTTATCCTTACATATAAAAATTAGCAGTTCTTTAATGACCTTGCCATCTTTTAATTATTCAACTGAAACAGATGTAAGTATTATCCTCAGGATGATTTCGCTATCTAGCTAAGAATTCATAATACAAGTTTTATAATGATTAGTGAATATGCTAAAGTTTGTCAATAAGAAAATCATCAAATTGCTATAAGAAAATCAACAACAAAATTCACGTTGTCCAACACTACCAATGGTTGTCTCTAAATAAGTTTTTGTCTATTATTGAAGTTATTGTCTACTAAATATATGTTAGAAGGATGTAAGCTAAATATCTAAAGTGGCTAAGTTAAATATATTAATTGTTTTCATTTAAAGATGCGATAGGTAGAATTAATATAAGATATAATGGAATTAGTGTGAACATGTGTAAGAGTAAATATGTACAGTAGAGTGAAAATATAGATAAACATATCACATGTAAAATGTAACGTAGGGTATTGATATATAGTGTAAATATAGTGTAAAAATATATGGTGAAAATATAAGGCAGAGTGTAAAAACTATCCAGAACGCGGAGTAAAAACTAACGCTAGTCAGAGATATTCCCAATGCTTTTCATTCACCCATCTCAAGCACAGACAAATAAAAGCTATAAGTTACACATGACAAAAACGGATTCGTTGTCTAATCAAACAATTTCACAGTCACTAGTTCACACAGTCATCAACGAAATCATTGCCTAAACTTGTACTCAAACGCAGACCATAAAATCAGTTGATAACGCATATTTAAATAGTAACAGTTAATGCCATCATGAATGCAATAAAACCATGTTCTGGGAATGGTAATATCACCATCCTAAGAATTCACCCTACAGGAATGGACAACACTTGGATTCGTTCTCATGAATAGCAGACATTGCATGGGTAAATTTGTAGTTAATATGTAATACACGCAGTCAGAATCGTTGGACGAAATGATGGCAATCAAAATAAAAATGCAAATTACATTCGCCATCAAGGTAGTAAATCGCTGAGGAAATTTTGCAGACCAAGGCATAAAAAAAACCAAAGACATAAATGTTTTGTTTTCATTCATGGAATTTCCAGTTCTTGAGTGTAACAAATCTAATAAGTGTAAATAACGTTTCGAGAATTATTCCTCCAACTCTGGTTTTTGTTAAACTTGAATCTCTTTTTTTTTATACAAAAAATATTCTAATCATTGCGAGTTTACTGGAAATAATACCATTTTCTATTCAACAACATATTTTCCATGCATAATCAGTATACTAATCAAATATTCTGATAAAATAATAAATAACTAGAAAATTAATTATTGTAGCTGCAAGAGTAATGAAATATGAGAAGCGCGGGGTAAAATCGCCTTCAATAATTTAAATGCATAAGGAAAAATCGCAGTCCAAACAAATGTAAGGGCTGCCAAACAAGAGGACATAATGCAGTCTCAAATCGTCTTCAAATATTAAAGTGCAGAGGTATAAAAAAAATGCAGAGACTATTGCCATCAATAAAACGAAACACAGAGTTAAGTTCTGAGGGAGGTATTACAACACAGAGTTAATTTATCCAACAATATATAAAAACGAAGACTTAAATTTATCCAGCAATATATAAAAATGCAGAGTTAAATTTATCAACCAATATATATAAATGCATTGTTAAATTTATCCAGCAATATATAAAAACACAGAGTTAAAAATTTGTGGTTGAGGGTGTTGAAATGCAGAGACTACTAAGCACAATTTTCAGATGCCTAGAACGATTAAAACGCAGAGGTGATATAACATGCAGAGACCAAATCAAGGTAGAGATCAAACACAGATATCTGAAGGGGTAAACAGTTGGGCAAGCACATCCTTCACTCATTATCCACGCATAGAAAAGCAGGGCATTCGAATCTATAGGTCGTTGTGCACCACAGTGACAACCATCGATTTGGCTATTGGCTCACTGCTCATGTGTGAACTGACGAACTATGGATGAGGACGAAGTAAAAAGAACAACCCTTCACAACAATTCAATAAAACTAGTCGGACAATCACAACATTCAAGGATCGAATGCCAACGGAATCGAGTCAAACAACGAGCTTAAGGCTATGGAAAAATTAAGTTCTCAATTAAAATGCTAAGTCGAACACCTTCTTTACACAGTTAAAAGTACAAAATTCAAAGCGTAAGGTCAATAATAATCTACCGTTCAGAATAAAAGTAAGTGTATCGTAGCCCAAGTCATCCACTCTAAGTCGTCTTGTGTGCTCTGTGCAGCTCCCACTTGTTGACCAATGAGACTTCACCGGTACCTTCCAACTAACGCTAGGGATACTCTTCTTCCCCCTTAGACCCCTGAGTAGAAAATGGGCCATAGACACTAAACAAGAGAACGGTTATCTTCTAGCTCGCCTTGCAAGGCCGAGCTACCACTCCCCACCAAGATTGGGGTCCCAACTCCCACAAGCTAAGTCAGTCAAGTCTAAAATTCTACAGCATAACGTTACACATAAAAGAAGAGATCCATCCTCCTCCTCCTCACTCCTTTATATAGAGTTTCTAAGTCATCTGTTTCCTAATTTCCCATTTAATTTATTGTTCAAAAATTTAATTCAGAAAAATCCTCCCTGTACATGTGTCACCCATCCCCTTCATTGCACTAGAAAATAATTTCATTAATTATTTAATTACTCCTATTTCACTCACCCACCTAAAAGAATTCCTAGAATCGTTCCTAGGTGTCCCCATATTCCCTTACACATTTTAATGGCTTACCCCCTTACTAATTTACTACTTGAGTTCAATTTAAAAAGTTCTTAAATGCAAGATACCTTACTAAGTTAGTCATTCTGTTTTTTCCTTATGTTTCCCTTTCTCTTTATGTTTCCCCCTTTTTCCCTTAATTTCCTAATTCTTTTAAATTTCCCTCTTTCCCTTTTTATCTAAAACTCAAATTAGCAAGTGTAGGAATTTACCCTTTTCCCCTTTTTTCTTTTTAATTAACAAATTTTTAATTAGCATATGTAACAAAACAATTATTTCCCCATTTTTTTTAAATTTTATCCCCCAACAAGATCTTTTATAAATTAATTGAATTGCTTACCCCCTTATCATCACATGTTTAATGATGATTATTAGTATTATTATTATTTTATATATATATTTTTTTACCACAAGTATCACTAGACCTAGATTTTATTTTCCTAGGCTAGGCAACATTTTATTAGGGAAGTTGTATTAAATATTTCTTATCATATTGTTCTTTCTAGGCCATCTAGGTTTATTCACTTATTAGTTAACAACGCAACGTGCCCTTCAGGACGCACTAGCTACTCTAAGGGTGCCACTTGCCTCATTCTGTTTCCCTTGCGCGATGTGCCCTTCAGGATGCAATATGTGCTCATAGGGTGCCACTCATCTCTTTCCATTTTTCTTGCGCAACGTGCCCTTCAGGACGCACTACGTTCTCCAAGGGTGCCACTCACCTCTTTCTGCTTTTTCTTGTGCGACATGACCTTCAGAATGCACTCTGTGCTCCAAAGGTGCCACTTGCCTCTTGATTGACTTGGTAGACATAAAAAACCCTTGGAGTCAATACTACGTCAGGTGATCTTGTGGGAGACTAAGGGCCTCTAAAGAATAAGTCCCCTGCCTTATGGTGTGCCCCTTAGAAACATCGTGAGCGACTGTTGCAATCTACCCTCATAGCATCGTGGGTATTATCAAACTAGGTAATCGTTAACCTATAGTTCGAGCCATAGTGAGAGTGCTAGTAGGTTGTGGTAGGGATGCTTTCCACACCTCTCCCTCAATGTCTCTGGTAGTCATGCATCACCCCTCTACTCCACATGTGAGTCTAGTTGGCAAGCTATCGTCAACCTTCATCATCAATGAATCATGTCAGAAATACAATCAATCATCATAACATCTAATCAGATGTGCATATGTCATATCAACAATAATAAAAACCCAGTAGCCCACTCCCTAACTCGATCCGGATTCCAAGGGGTTTCATCAATGCCTCTACATCCTCGAGGTCCAAATTCTTGCACACTGAGGAAAATTGAGTCAATAGCACATATCTATGTCAATACAGCAACATAACATGTCATCAATCCATAACGCCTCAATCCATAATGCCTCATAATATACATGCTAACTATAGATTTGATCCCATATCGATCCAGTCATCGATATCATGCTTTTCCATCGAAATTTTTTTTTCCTCTTTCCAAGCATCGGGGAACACAATCAGGGAAGCCAACYTTGAATCAGGATAATGATGAATAAACAATAGAGATATTATTATGATACAACCGTGGTAGGKCCTTCCCCTGACACTTGCAGATACCAAGGAAGAATGGCTAGGCTTTACGTCAGCTGGGGAACATAAGAAAGTCGATATTTTCTTTCATGGCGACATCAATACTGACATCTCCTGAGGCCCTTAAAAGATGGAGAAAACAAATCACTYCTTCTCGTTGCAATACCTGCTTCTCTGAGAATATCTATCCCAAGGACTTARTACGGGATCAGTGAGGTTGTCAATTACGGCCAACATTTGAAGGTTATGTAGATATAATGGAGAAATTATTAGTCTTTTTCCTTCTTTTTCTATTAAGAGATCTTTGTTGGCATACCTATGTGTTGGAGAATGGTTGTTGGGACTGAATGAATTTTTGTTCAATAATCTCATTTGCGACCACTCGTTGATTAATTTTTCACAGTTGCGCTAGATGGTTGCTAATATTAGAATTGTAATGTGATTCATTGTGTTGTATCCATACATTCTCCTCCAAATAATTTGGTAGGCAAGTAGGAGTGGTTGTATCTTTGAAGGGAATAGCCCAATATTAAAAATATTAAAATGAAAAAGGTTTCCTTCCTTCACTTTAATAAGTATCACGTTTGGTATTTTCTCTTGGTTTCATGTCACCATAACCTTTTATGGTATGGGTATGGAAATTAATTACTCATTTAATTCTAAATAAACATAAAGATCGAGATAAAGTAAATTAGACTTATTTATACTTTGTGCATTTACTACTCATTAAATCCTTGAAATCCAAAGTGAAGAAATGGAAAAAACCACGAGGCATTGTTGTTGAGTATTGAAATCCAAAGTGAAGAAAGGGAAAAAATCCCGAGGCATTGTTGTTGAGAAGAGAAATGATAGATCTTGTTTGTGTTGTGGAGTGTAGTATTATGATTGTTTTATGGTTAGAAGGGGGCCGTTAAGTGCTTTTGGGTAAGTAGAATGGTTGAGCTATGAAAATAATTGAATTGCATTGAGTGAATTAAAAACATGTAACTTGTTTATTTCATTCATTTCACTCARCACTAGATACCTATGGTTAAGAAGAAAATTACTTGTATGAACCAATTTATACARTCATTTTCTATTAAAAGATAAGAGTCATAAYRTTTTTTGGATTTMTATCAATGGAAACATATGTGTTATATATGTTTTGCATGACTGTTATTAAATATAATTTTCTCCATTAATTTATGCTATTTTATGCATGCTTAATTCCACTTCATTTCTATCAATGAACCCATTCACACATTTCAATGGTTTGAGGGATGAAATTTTAAGGGAAGAAATGAAGAAATTTAAAGGGTTAGGAAGGTATGATGGGAAAATGATGATGGTTTGAGAGATGAAATTTTAAGGGTTAGGAAGGTATGATGGGAAAATGATGTAAGAGAGACGAAGATGGTTGAGAATAGAGACAATAAAAGAACTACCCATAAGCTGAGTGAAGGGGATGAAATTCACTTGAGTAGGCCAAGTCCATAATTTATGTTTTTCCATCACACCACTAATTCTAGTTCTAGAAATTTGCTGATTTTTTCTTTTAGAAATAGAGACACATAATGAAAAAATTGTTATTCCATATAATTATCTATGTTGTTAACCATATATATAAATATAAACAAAAAAAATTAAAAGAAGTAAATTGAACTTGTCATGTGTTATATAATGTAACACATACTATGTGTTATATTATATAACATAGTGTATGCCTCTCTTTTCCACAATCTCTCAGGATCCCCCGAACCTAGGAGAGAGTTTAACACCCTTTCCAAACTTGATCGAACTCTTATGTGGTTTAACCCATAAGAAGACTCGATCGCCAAATTTGTAACTAAAGTCGACACGATGTGCATCGACATAACTCTTATACCGATCCCACACTTCTTTGATCATTTGTCTTATTGTTTGCATTTGATATTCCATTTCTTGGATCTCTTTTGGTCGTACTAGGACCCTATCCTCAAGTCGATCCCAACTCAGAGGCATCCGACGTGGTCACCTATAAATAAACTCAAAAGGCGCCATCTTAATGGTGCCTTGATAATTGTTGTTACATGCAAATTCTACCAGTGGAAAAACTTCTTCCCAACGCTTATGTTGGTCCATAACGTACGTACACAACATGCCCTCCAAGATTTGGTTTGTTCATTTGGTTTTCCCATCTTTCTCCAGGCGATACGCGGTACTAAATTTATGTTGGATTCCCAAGACCTCTTAGAAACTAGTCCAAAATAGTCCAGTAAACATCAATCCTCGATCGGATATAATCCTCTTAGGCATGCCATGCAACCTCACAATCTCACTAATGAAAACTCTAGCTATGTCAGGTGCCTGATAAGTCATACTCAAAGGAATAAAATGAGCACTCTTCATCAGATTGTCAACTACCACAAAAATCAAGTCGTGTCTCCTTTCCTTCAGTGGAAATCCAACAATGGAATCCATAAAAATGACCTCCCATTTCAATTCTAGAATAACGTGTGGTTGTAGTAATCCTGTCGGATGTCTATCTTCAGCCTTAACCCGCTGACATTCTAGACATCTTGCCACATAGTTGACTATGTCTACCTTCATTCCTTTCGAGAAGAATAAGGGTTTAAGGTTTGCCATCATCTTCGTGACTCCAGGATGAGCCATGTACACTACTATGTGAGCCTCTTTTAGGATCAAACTAATCAACTCGTCATTGGGCGTTACATAAATTCGACTTTTAGATCTCAATAATTTGTCGATGTCCAAAGTAAATCCTTCAAATATTTGTACCATCATTGTGTTTTGTTCGATAAAATATTCGACCTCTTTGTACCAGTCATTGTCGCACTGTAAGGTTAGAATATTTTAATGTAGATTCCTCTCAAGAGGGATCACCGAAAATATGCGTGGTCTCCAACTCAATGCATTTTCCACTCTGTTTATTGTCCCTTTTATGTAAGTAATCTCGAAATCATACTCGCTAAGCAATTCTAGCGAACATCGTTGTCGCACGTTCAGGTCGCTTTGTGTAAAGATGTGTTGTAGACCATAGTGGTCCATTTTTATTTTGAATTTATGTCCAATAAGGTAGTGTATCCAAAAATATCAAGGAATGAACAATGGTTAACAACTTCAAATCATGTGTTGCATTGTTCTTCTCATGCCTTCTCAACTTTCTCGAGATGTAAGCAATCACTCGACGGTCTTTCATAAAGACTCTGCCTAAGACCTCTTTAGATGTGTTAGTGCATATGAAGAAGTCTGTGTGCATGTCATGTACCTTTAGTATCAGTGTTGTCGTCAATATCTCTTTGAGACCTTGAAATGCCTCCATGTATTTCTTGGTCCAAACAAACTTCTTACTCTTTTTCTGCAATTCCGTGATCGGATTTTCTATCTTCGAAAACCCTTCGACGAACTGTCGATAATATCCCTCTAAACCCATGAAGATACACACTTTGAGGACATTCATATATGCAAGCCATTCCATAATAGCCTTGACCTTTGCTAGATCCACGATGATACTTTTTCCAGAAATGACATTCCCCAAGTAGTGAATCTTTGATTAATAAAACGAGCATTTAGAAAATTTCCCATACAATTTGTTCTCTCATAGACACTGTAGTACCAAGAAAAAGTGTTATTCATGCTCCTCCAATGTCCGAGATTAAATCCAAATATCATTAATGAATACTTGGAGGAACTTGTCTAAGTATTCACGGAACACCCCATTTATCAAACTCATAAATACCCCTGGGACGTTTTCCAGTCCAAACGGTAAAGAAACAAACTTGTAATGTCCAAACCTTGTCTTAAAGTCGGTCTTAGGGATGTCATCCTCCTTGATACGTAATTGGTGATACCCTGATCTCAAGTCAATCTTTGAAAACACCGCCGTTCCTTTCATCTGATCAAACATATCATCAATCCTTGGCAACAGATACTGATTATTGATCCTTAACTTATTCAATTAACAATATTCAATGTAGAGTCTCCATGACCCATCCTTCTTTCGTATGAAAATAATAGGCGCACCCCATGGTGACACACTTGGACGTATAATTCCTAGGTCCAACAACTCCTTGAGTTGCATTCTCACTTCTGTAACTCCGGGGTCGACATCTGATAAGGTGTTCTTGCTATTGGTTCAGTCCCTGGTTTAGGTCTATGGTAAATTCCAATTCCCTCTCCTAAGGCATCCTAGGTAAATCCTCAGGGAAGACATCTGAAAACTCTCTCACCATCGGAAGGCATTCTAGACCTTTTGCTACTCCCTTCTCGTTTAACGCAAGGATCGCATAAATCTTACATCCCTTGTGAATGCTCTTACATAGCTGCAAAGAAGAGATGAACCTCATGGAAACTCCCTGGTTCGACCTACAATCAAGCGCCTCTTTCCCTAATCATCAACCAAGCTCAACTGTTTCGTCTTACAGTTGATTATTTACTCATACGATTCCAACCAAACCATACATATCATGACATCATAAGATCCTAAGATCGCTATGTACAAGTTGGAACTGGTGACAAACTCTCCCAGGTTAAGGCTACAACCTGTAACCTTCCCTCCAACCTTTTGTTTGGCTCCCAAAGCCATTTATACAAAACTAAACTCATCATGTTCGACTGCCCTTACCTTAATTATTTTAGGGTTGCACCAGAAATTAAACTCTTCGTAGCACCTTGATATATCAAAATACTAAGGGTCTGGTCAACGACGGTACCTAGCACCTCAAGCACAGTTGATTGGTGCTCTTCCTGATGGTTGTTCACTGCTACACGGATCCGATGGGCCTTGCCCAAATCTTCGACGATAGAGGGTCCGACTAATATGGATGCTCTAGTCCTCTCCACTAATAAGTCATGCTGGTAATGAGGTTCCCCACATGTCCAACACCCTTTCTTCAATCTAGTACTCCTGGTACTTGAAGTAGTCCTTGGTAAGGAGTCCATTGTTGAGAAGTTGGTCACCGAGGTGTAGTGAAAATGGATCCTCTTTGGAAGCCACGATATCCTGGTGAATGCCTAGGTGGTGTCTGATGTTGCTGCGCACCGGATGACACCTTCCCTACTGCTCTCTCTAAAGTTCTTCTCTCACCTCCAATGATAAGCTCCTCCTCTGCCATGCGGGCCTTCCAAACAACATCATGGAAGGTTGAGGCATCCAAATCCTAACCTTTGCATGAATGATGACATTAAGGCCAACCAAGAACCTATTGACCTTACATTTCTTGGTATTCAGGTGAGGAGCTTACCAAAGAAGCTAAATAAAATGAGCCTTGTACTCAGGAACCATACGACTTCCCTGTCAAGAGGCATTAAACTCATTGAGATGATGCTCAATGAATTCCTCTGATAGATACCTCTCTCGGAACTGTTCCTTGAACAATTCCCATGACACGTCTTTAACGACCATGTTCAAATGCGAAGGGAGTGTCTTCCACCATAGAAGCACGCTCCCCTTCAGCTAAAAGACTGCCATGTGGACCTTCATGTTAGAGGTATAGTCGTGAAGTAAAAATCACATCGCCATATTATCCAACCATGCCTCAACAACTGCACCATCCAGGGCACCAAATAACTCAAAAAATTTGACCTTCTTGAGTTCACGGTGAATACTACCAGTACCGACTAGAGTGCGTGGTGGACCCTTAGGGGGTGTCAATACCTTAGCCTCATCTCTATCAAAATGGTTGATCAGTGCCTCAAACATTCCCTGGAAGGACCTTGTCAGACCATCATCATCCCTTACAGGGATGATTTTAGGGGCTAAATTTCCCTCATGGGCTAATTTTCCATGGTTTTTCCAAAAACGAGATTTGCTATTTTAAAAATGATTAGCCCAAATTCTATAGGATAAAATTATTTTACCTTAAAAATTGCTAAAATTTTATAGAAACTATATAAAATCCTTAGAAATTTGAATATTTTTACAAAAATATTGCCAATCATTTATAGTTGGCATATGAAGGATTAGTAAGATTCGCCAAAGTTTCTAAATTTTAAAATAAATTTCAATCCTTAAAATCATCCCTGATCCCTTATAGAAATCAAATCCAGCCGAAGGACTTGTCCTTCCCCTTGGGGGTTATACTCTAAGGGCGTAGGCACTTCTGGAGGCGTCGCACCTCCTTCCACCGCACCACATTTCAAACCTTGGTGGCATCCTCTAATCAATATCACCGCATGGACACGTTAAGTTTTAATTAGCACTAGGTTATTAATCAAGGGTTTAGTGTAGTGGAAAGCATGGCAATCCACAGTCGTAGGGTTGAACCCGATATGATACCATATGTAACGACCCCATCATTAAATATTAAAGAAACTCAACGCAAAATATTTTTATTTTTTTAAGCAGGAAGGGAACAATGACAACAGTTAAATAACACAGCTTGATGACGAACACAACACACGCAGATCAGGCCATAGACAATAATGACTTAGCATACTAGCACATCATGCAACTGGAGGAAACATGCGATAATCAATAGATAGATAACAATGAGTACCAACCCGATATAAGAAAGACAACGCCTACAAGCTAAAGGACAACATCAACAACCTGACACACCGGATCGATGACTAATAACTAGAAAAACTCTACGGCGCGCAAAACCAAATGCATTGAGGTGTTACAAAACCAAGTACCAACTTCAATTACAAAAAACAAATGCCCACATTAGGAAGCACAAGAATCCCCCCAGGTTATCATTCACATCTATCCATCAGGGTGTGTAATGATCCCCTCATCAAGAATCAGACTGTCAGAAGGTGATAGGCATGAAAGTAAACATGGCACAACATAACATATCTAGAACTTTAACCTAAGATAAATCCATCGTTCTAGGAGATCGAATCATCTGTCAAAATACACGAAGAATATAACCATGCACCGAAGCAACAAGTCGATAAGCTGCAAGGGAAATCAGACTACTGTAACCATTATACATCACATTAAATTCTTGGCATAACAAATTCTATTGCAAACATACATATCTTAGTTTAAGATAATTGACATATCCATATTGTTGTGTATCAATAAATCTATGTCTAACAATGATAATGCAGTCTAACTGTAAAATATTTGTCTATTAATAGGTGGTAGTCTAGCATTGATATCCCTGTCTAATAGATATAGTGCTATCTATTATTAGTTGTCTAGAATTTATTGTTGTTGATTAAATATATTATATCGCTGAGTTAAATAAATGATATATCTATCATTTTCAAAATATATGAAATCACAAAGTAAATAAATAATAATGTTGTCATTTAAATATATGAAATCACAGAGTAAATAAAAGATAAAGTTGTCATTTAAATATACGAATCATAGAGTTAAATAATGATGTTGCTTTCATTTAAATATTAAATTCGTTGTGTAAATATATATCGCTCTGTAATATATACATTTGTTGTGTAATATATAGATATATATTTGTTGTATAATATATAGATTCAGTGTGTAATAGATAGATGTAGATTCATTGTATAAAGAATGTATAGGTTCATTGTGTAATATGTATAAGATCGTTGTCAGTAAAATCACTATAACTATATCTCTGCCACACATGAAAAATAAGGTCGTTGTCACTAAAATTGCTATCTTTATATCTCTATCACCCATTAAATATAAAAACACTATCAATAATTATTATATTTATAGTCACTATATATTAAAATGAATGCAGGCTTATCATTAAAGACACAGACATATCAAAACAAAAACACAGGCATACATATATATATATATAATTTCGCAGACAGAGCTATATATTCACTGTCAAAAGTCTATACACTGCGACCATTCAACACAGTCACACTCACCTAGAATTTCATTGTCCTTCAAATGAAAAATCGTTACCATTCAATATATAAACTCACTATCATTAAAATGTTAAAAACACAGTCATTGAAGTATAAATTCGTTGTCATTCAAGGTATAAACTCGTTGTCCAATGATGTTATCTAACAATAATCATTTGAGGGAAAATGTTGCGTAGACATCACTGTGTAATCAAGGCGATTTTATGGGAATTCGTTGTGTAATCAAGGCGAATTTTATTAAGGCAAAGCAAGTGACTGGTAGACATTAAACATGCGATTTTTATTCCAGACGAGTTTAATCCAGGGGAGGATGCATAGCAAGGTTTAATCAACAAAGAAAATGATTTCAATCTGGACGCATCTAAGGGTTTATTAACAATAAAAAT
This sequence comes from Picea mariana, assembly GCA_032191745.1. NCBI lineage: Eukaryota > Viridiplantae > Streptophyta > Pinopsida > Pinales > Pinaceae > Picea > Picea mariana. The sequence goes on from JASDQU010012437.1 coordinate 61,016, forward strand.
GCATTCAATATGGATGCATATAATTGTCTATACAACAATAAAAACGTTTTTCAGATCTAGACGCCTATAAAGGTTTATTAACCATAAAAAGGCATTCAATATGGACACATATAATTGTTTATACAACAATAAAAACATTTTTCATATCTAGTCGTCTATAAAGGTTTATTAACCATAAAAACACATTCAATATGGATGCATATAATTGTTTATACATAAATAAAAATGTTTTTTGGATCTATTTGCGTATAAAGGTTTATTAACCATAAAAATGAATTCAATATGGATGCATATGTAATGACCCCATCGTTAAGACTAAGCGAAGAAGAAGTGCAATTTTGTTTGTTTTTAGGCAAGAAGGCGATGGCGTCAATAGTTTAACCTCACCATTGACAATGAACGCAAGAACACAGTAGATGCAACAGGAAACTATGAAACCACGCACCGACACAAGGGCAACTGGGAGAAACATGCATAGAACAATAAGGAGGAACGACTACCTGCCCAATGCAAACAAGACACGCCTAAAATCTAAGGGACGAAATCCTCCTCCCGACACGACGGCCTTGACGAACAATACTAGAACCTCAAGGCATGGGAACCAAACATGTGAAGGTGTTCTACCCATGCACCAAAGCAACTTACATTGCTCAACAACACTCACAAAAAATGCACCGACTCCGGCCAAGTTCTCGTTTGACGCTCTCCAATAGGACGCGCCATGATCCCCTCCTCAGAAATCATGCTATCCCCAGGTGACAAACGTGTCAACAACCTTGGCAGCCCACATCCTATCTGGACAGAGGACTCTAGATAAATCTGATGCCCTAAGACGAAAATTCTGACAAGAAGACTACACCCATACCCCACTCAATAGAGTGACAGAGGCAAGATGACTACAATCAAGGAAGAACTCGAGCCAATACACGACTTGATCAACAACCCAACCATTAATCACGTCTAAAATTTGGCAAACTGACCATCTAATTTAACATTGGTTACTAATCTAATAGTAAGTGAATTTCGATTAGTCCATAAATTACAATTCTAAATTAACATAAAAATCAACAAGTCTAATTGCAATTAAGTCCATGTATGCCATTCTAACTTAACACTAAAAAGCATATCAAGTGAGAAAGTCTAAATCATAGTTTGATCATTAACATACCATCAATTTAATCTTAAATGCATTCATAGTTTGGAATGACATGTAAGACATTAACAATTATTACTATATAACATTTAATCAGTATAACTATTCATTCCACTAAATGATCAGTAAATAAAGGATCAGAGGCTAGGCATTAAAACCTAATAGAATAAATACAATATTTTGATGGAAAAATATATATCAGTTAATCACTATAATGACCATTCCACTAAATGATCACTACATCAAATGAAAGATTAGATGCTAGGCATTAAAACTTAATATAATAACATAGTGATTTGATTGAAAGATATATAACATTTAATCACTACAACTATTACAGTATTGCCTTGAAAATATAACATTTAATCAAATATATAACATTAAAAATATAATCAAATATATAACATTTAATCAAAATACAATCAAACATATAACATTTAATCACCAATACAATCAAATATATAACATTTAATCAAATGTATTACACAAACGTGTTGTCGTTAGAGCACGTTGCTGTGAATTTAGGGATATAAATTTTCCTTGTCATCAAATGCAATTCATGACTACCATTAATTAATATTGTAGACATAATAAATACCCTTCTTTCCACTTAACTGAGAATCAACAAAGCACAATCTCAATAAAAATATTTCAATTTCAATCCAAGAGCATATCGCTGTCAACAACTTCAACAAATTTAAAAGAATAGAAAAATAAAAACCACAGTCATCTAGAAAGGAAAATTCATGGTCATTAACATCAAACACAGTCAACTTAAAGGGAAAATCGTGGTCATTAAACAAAAATGCACTCAACTAATCTAACGTGCCTTCAAGGATATGGGTGGAATCATTGTACAAATGCACCAGTAGGGGTTTACATTGTTGTCATTAAGATACAAGCAAAATCATTGTGCAAACATACCCGAATAGTTGTGTACAATGCACCAGAAGGAAACCACATGATGGCATCATTTAAAAGGGAAATCACTGGCCAAAACACACTAGAATGGAAACTACATTGCCATCAACATTTAAAAGAAGAGCATTGTGAAAAAATGCACCAGAATGGACTTATTAGTCACCATCAATAGTAAATAAGAAAAAGCAATGTGTTTAAACTATCAACTTGCTCCTCAAATATTCGCTCAATCATGAAGTCACACATGTATAAAAATCGCTCATATATGAAGTCGCACATGTAAAAATTATAAGTAGATCACATTCTTCATTGTCATCAATAAATAAGGGATCACAGTCAAAATAATTATGAAAATGCAGTTAAGGAAAAAATATAAATTGCGGACATACAAATTTCAGGGTCTCTTAATGAACATTGTCGGTCATTACATTTGTTGCCTCTTATCCATTCTATGTCTAACAATGGTCTGGATGTTCATTATGCAGAGAATTTTGTGTATCATGCTAGGAAAAACACCCAGAAATAAAACGGTTTTCAACACATAAAACACAACCAAACTAGAAGACACGATGATAGTATGCCAAGAAGTCACAAAGATGAGGCGCAAAGACAATTAATCAATCACAGAGGATAATTTGCATCAATAAAAATAAACAAAGAGTTAAGTGCAGGGAGGGATCACAATGTAGAGTTAAGTTTCCAGTAATCAGTAAAAACGCAGAGTTGATTTATCCAGCAAAGATGTAGACTTAAATTCAAGGTTAAGCCCTTAAGGTGCAGAGAAAAAGAAGCAAGCGCAGAGATAAACCAACAAGGACAGAAGACATCCATACAAAGAGGTACTTTGCTAGAAGATGCAAGACAACAATCAGCCAAGGACAACAACAGAGGTAGACGACTGACAGGAACATCCCTCGCTCATCATCGACACATAGGAAACCAGGGTGTTGAGATCCATAACTCTTCTAACGCCGAAGCGACAACCGTAGATCAGGCTCCTAGACGATTGCTCAAGCGTGGACTGATGATCTAGGGATGAAGACAAAAATATACTGCAATCATTGCAATCAATAAACCTTAGGGAGGTCAAGACATGCAGGGATCAAAGGCCATGGGAAATGAATCAACATCAAGCTAAGTCTACGGAGAAATTTCAGTCATCAACTAAAACGCCAAGAATATCATATTCCTTACTTGATTAAGAAAACATAACTGAAAGTCTAAATCATACTAACCATCTACCACGTAGAAATAAAGGAAGCGTATCGTTGCACAATTGCCTTCTCTGAGTTGATGTCTCGGGTGCTCTGTGCAACTTTCGCTTGTCGACCGATGAGACTTCACCGTTACCTCCTAGCCAACGCGAGGGGTACTCTTCCTCCCCCTTATCCCCTGGAGCCACAAAGGGGCCATGCACACTAACCAGAGAATCAACTAGCTCACATCTCGCCTCGCAAGGTCGAGCTACCACTCCTCACCGAGCCGGGTATCCCAACTCCAACAAGCTAAGTAAGTCAAGTAGATATTTTTGTAGCATAACGTTACGCAAACAGAAGAGATCTATCATCATTTTCCTCGCTCCACTATACAGAGTCTCGAAGTCCGTTACTTTCCCAAAATCCCATTTTATTTAATGTTTAATAAATTGATTCATAAAAATCCTCCCTGTACATGTGTCACCCATCCCTTTCATTCCTCCAAAAACTAATTTCTTTAATTAATTAATTACCCTTATTTCCCTCACCCACCTCAAGTCATTCCTAGAATCACTCTTATGTGTCCCCAAATTCCCTTACATGTTTTAATGACTTTCCCCATTATTAATTTACTAGTTAAGTTTAATTTAGAAGGTTCTTTAATGCTAGATACCTTACTAAGTTAGACTTTCTGATTTTTCCTTCTGTTTCCCCTTTCTTTTTATGTTTCCTTCTTTTTCCTAGTTTCCTAATTATTTTAGATTTCTCTGTTTCCCCTTTTTATTTAAACTCAAAAAGGAAAGTGCAGAAACTTACTCTTTTTCCCTTTTTATTTCTAATGAATAATTTTTTAGTTAGCATAATAAGTAAAACAATTATTTCCCCTATTTAAATTTTATCCCAAAAGATTTTATAAATCAATTTAATTTCTTACCCCCTTCTTGTCAAGGGATTAATGGAAATTATCATTATTATTATATATATATATATATATATATATATATATA
>JASDQU010012437.1:65307-79415 GCA_032191745.1 Picea mariana
TTATTATTATTATTATTATTATTATTAAAGATAAAATTTTATCGCCAGTAAAATTTAGACCTAGACCTTATTTTCCTAGGCTGGGCAGCCGTTTTTTTAAGGGAAAGGTTTCAAATCTTAATAATTTATTTGTCCTAAAGCCATCTAGGTTAATCCAATTATTAAATAACCACATGACGTTCCCTTCAGGATGCACTAGGTGATCCAAGGGTGCCACTCGACTCTTTCTGTTTCTCTTACGCGACGTGGCCTTCAGGACGCACCACGTGCTCCAAGGGTTCCACTCGCCTCTTTCCATTTTTCTTGCACGATGTTCCCTTCAGGATGCACCATGTGCTCCAAGGCTGTCACTCGCCTCTTGACCAACTTGGTAGACATCAAAAACCCCTGGAGTCAATATTCCACCAAGTGATCTTGTGGGAGACTAGGGGCCTCTAAGGAATAAGGCCCCTGCCTTATTATGCTCCCCTTAGAATCATCGTGAGTGATTGTCGTAGTCAACCCTCATGGCATCGTGGGTCTTCTAGAACTAAGTAATTGTTGACCTATAGCTCGATCCACGATGAGAGTGCTAGTAGGTTGTGGCAGGGCTGTTGTCCAAACCTCTCCCTCAACATCTCTGGTATTTGTGCATTACCCCTCTACTCCACATGTGAGTCTGGTCGGCAAGCTATCATCAGCCTGCATCATCAACGAATCATGTGAGAAATATATCCATATCATATCATCTAATTAGATGCACTAATATCACATATAAAACAGTCAAACCCCAATGGTTCACTCCTCGACTCGATCCCAAAGGGTTCTATTGATGCCTCTTCATCCTCAAGGTCCGAAATCCTGCACACTCAGTAAAACCGAGTCAGTAGCACCTTTCTATGTCAATGCAACAAAACAACATGACATGAACCCATAACGCCTCATAATCAAAATCAAATGTTTTAATAACATAATAATCTGGATCACTTGCGAGCAAGTGTCCTCAAAGAATAATTTCTCTCAATGCACAAGAGAGAGATGTTACATACACCCCCTCTTGGTATAAACTTTGTCCTGAAGTTTCACAATATAAGTGCCGAAATAATGTGTATCATGGTATCATAAGACTATCTATAAAACAAAAATTGAAACTGCTGGAGCATATCATATGCATCCTCCTAGGTCGCTGAGTGAGGACTATAGTTGTCCCATTGGACCTTGACCTGATATACTGTTCGACGCCACCAAGATGCGGATCATCTCAGCCGTGAGCACCCCCTTGTCTGATACCTATAAGGAAATCATATCAATAACATGCGTAGGATCACTAATATAATGTCTCAAAATAGATACGTCAAAAACATCATGCACACGCCTCAAAGAATCAGGCAAGGCTAGTCGATAGGCCATGGGTCCCTTTCTCTCCACAATGTCAAAAGGTCCCACGAACCTAGGACCTTTTCCAAACTTGATAGAGCTCTTATGTGGTTTAACCAGCAAGAAGACTAAATCGCCAACCTCGTAACTATGGTTGACACAGTGCACATCGACATAACTCTTCTGTTGATCCTGCACTTATTTAATCCTTTGTATTATTGTTTGCATTTGCTCTTCCATTTCTTGGATCACTTATGGTCCCACCGGGACCCTATCCTCAATTTGATCCTAACTCAAAGGAATTTGACACGGTCACCCGTAAAGAAACTTGAAAGGCTCCATCTTAATGGTTCTTTGGTAACTGTTGTTATAAGTGAATTCCACTAGTGGCAAGAATTCTTCCCAATGCTTTTGCTGGTCCATCACGTACATGCGCAACATGTCCTCCAAGATCTGGTTCGTTTGTTTGGTCTGCCCGTCATTCTCCGGGTGATACACAGTACTGAAGTTGAGTTCGGTTCCCAAGGCCTCTTTGAAACTCATCCAAAATTGTCCAGTAAACATCTATCCCTAATCAGATATAATCCTCTTAGGCACGCCATGCAGCCTCAAAATATCAATGATGAAAACTCTAGCTATGTCAGGCACCTGATATGTGGTACACACAAGAATAAAGTGAGCACTCTTCATCAGAGTGTCTAGTACTACAAAAATTGAGTTGTGTCTCCTTGTTGTCCATGGAAATCCAACAATAAAATCTATCGAAATAACCTCCCATTTCGATTCTGCAATAGCATGTGGCTGTAGTAATCCTACTGGGTGTCTATGTTCAACCTTTACTTGTTGACATTCCAAACATCTGGCCACAAAGTTGACTATGTCTGCCTTGATTCCTTTCCAAAAGAATAAGGGTTTAAGGTATGGCCTCGTCTTTGTGACTCCCGGGTGAGCCATGTAAACTTCTCTATGAGCCTCGCTTAGGATCAACCTTCTCAACTTGTCGTTTGGTGGTACATAAATCCAATTTTTAAACCTCAATAATCCATCGTCATCAAACGTAAACCCTTCAAATCTTGGTACCATAATTGTGTTTTGTCCGATGAAACCCTCAACCTATTTGTAATAGTTATTGTCACACTGTAAAGTTAGAATCTCAATGCATCTGCCACTCAATTCACTATTCCTTTTATGTAAGTAATCTCTAAGTTGTACTCGCTAAGAAATTTTGACCAATGTCGTTGTCGCACGTTTAGTTCCATTTTCTTAAAGATGTGTCGTAGTCAACAGCGGTCCATCTTTAGTTAAAATCTTCGTCCAACAAGGTAGTGTCTCCAAACCTTCAAGGCATAAACAATGGATAACAACAAAAAATCATGCATCGCATAGTTCTCCTCATGCCTTCTTAGTTTCCTCGAGATGTAAGCAGTCACTCGACTGTCTTGCATCAAGACTCCACCTAAGACTTCCTTGGATGCTTCAGTACATACCACAAAGTTTGTGTCCATGTCAGGTACCTTTAGTATCGATGTTGTTGTCAACAACTCCTTGAGCCTCTAAAATTCTTCTGTGCATTTCTTGGTTCAAACAAACTTCTTGTTCTTCTTCTGCAATTCTGTGATCGGATTTTCTATCTTTGAAAAACCCTCGACGAACCATAGATAGTATCGTACTAAACCCATGAAGCTACGCACTTCCGATACGTTCATCGGCGTAGGCCATCCCATAATATCTTGGACCTTTGTTGTATCCATGACGATACGCTCATCGGAGATGACATGCCCCAAGTAGTGAATCTTCGATTAATAAAACGAGAATTTGGAGAGCTTCCCATACAATTTGTGCTCTCGCAAACACTGTAGTACCAAGCGTAAGCACTTTTCATGATCCTCCATCATCCAAGAGTAAATCAAAATATCATCAATGAATACTTGAATGAACTTGTCCAAGTACTCGTGAAACACCCCGTTCATAAAAATCATAAATACCCCTAGGGAATTTGTCAGTCCAAATGGTAAAATAGTAAACTCATAATGTACAAACCTCGTCTTAAATTTGGTTTTAGGGACATCATCCTGCTTGATCTGTAACTAGTGATACCCTGATCGCAAATCGATCTTTGAGAACACCCTCACACCCTTCATCTGATCGAACATATGATCAATCCTTGAGAATAGATATTGATTATTGATCGTTGCTTTGTTCAATTGACGATATTAAATGCAGAGCCTCCATGACCCATCCTTATTTCATATGAAAATAACAGGTGTACCCCACAGTGACACACTTGGACATATCAGTCCCAGGTCCAACAATTCCTTCAGTTGCATTCTCAACTCTTATAACTCCGGGGTCGACATCCAATAAGGCATTCTCACTATCGGTTCAGTCCTCGGTTTTAGGTCTATAGTAATATCCAACTCCTTCTCTGACAGAATCCCAGGTAAATCCTCTGGAAATACGTCTGCATACTCTCTCACCACTGGAAGGTGTCCTAGACCTTCTTCTACTCCCTTCTCGTTAAAATCAAGGATCGCATAAAGCTTTCACCCCTTGTGCATGCTCTTCCATAGTTGTAAGGAAGAGATGAACCTCAGGGAAACTCCCTGGTTCAGATCTACAATCACGCGTTTTTGTACCTCATCATTGACCAAGCTCAATCATTTTGTCTTATAGTTGAGTATCACCTCATGCGATTCCAACCAGTCCATACTGATCATGACGTCATAAGATCCTAATATCATGACTTACAGTTTGGTCCTGGTAACAAAATCTCCCAGGTTAAGGGTACAACCCATAAACTTTCCTCCAACCTTCCTTTTGGCTCCCAGAACCATCTCTACAAAGCTAAACTCATCCTATCCGAATTCCTTTACCTTAATCCTTTTTAGCGCTGCACCAGAAATGAAACTCTCAGTAGCACCGAGATATATAAAAATACTAAGGGTCTGGTCAACGTTGGTACCTGACGTCTCGAGCATAGTCAACTAGGGATCTTCTTGGAAGTTATTCACCGCTGCATGAATCCGATGGGCCTTGCCCAAATCTCCCACTGTAGTGGGTCCGGCTGATCCAGATGCTCTAGTCCTCTCCACGGGGCAATCGCATTGGTAGTGTGGCTCCCCACACGTCCAACACCCCTTCTTCAATCCAATACTCCTGGTACCTAAAGTAGAATATGACATCCCACCGTCCTGGAATCCTGGTTGGTGCTGCTCAACAAGCCTAAACTGCTACTGTTGTGGTCGACCCTGCTGCTGATGTTGTGGTCCCTGATAAGGTGTCCGTTGTCGAGGTGTCCATCGTCGAGGTGTAGTGTAAGTGGATCCCCTATGGAAGCCACGATATCCTGGCATATGTATGGCTGGTGTTTGATGTTGTTGTGCACCACATGAAACCTACCCTGCTGGTCTCACTGGAGTCCTGCTCTTACCCTAGTCGATAAGCTCCTCCTCTACTATGAGGGCCTTCTGGATGACAACGTGCAAGGTTTGAGGCATCAGAATCCTAACCTTTTCACATATGCTGCCATTAAGGTCAAACATGAAGTTGTTGACCTTACGTGTCTCAGCGTTAAGATGCAAAACATAATGAAGCAGCTCCATAAAATGGGCCTCGTAGTCGGGAATCGTACGGTCACCCTGTCGTAAGGCATTGAACTCGTTGAGATGAATCTCAATGAATTCTTCTGATAGGTACCTCTCTAGCAACCATTCCTCAAACAGTTCCCATGACACATCTTCGATGGCCATGTTTAGTTGTGATAGGAGTGTCTTCCACCATAGAAGATCACTCCCCTTTAGTTGAAGGACTGTCATGCAGACCTTCAAGTTGGAGGTATAGTCGCGAAGTGTAAAGCACATCGCCATATTCTCCAACCATGCCTCGGCGGTTGCGTCGTCCGAGGAACCAAAGAACTTGGGAAATTTGACCTTCTCGAGTTCATGGTGAATACTACCAGTACCGATCAAAGCATGTGGTGGACTCTTAGGGGGTGTCGGCGCTCTGGCCTCATCTCTGTCCAAATGGCTGATCAATGCCTCAGCCATGTATTGAAAATATCTCATCATTCCAAACACATCACCCACTGCTATCTGCTCCTGCCCGACAACCTGTTCATCTCCCTGGGGGTTGGACCCTTCAACCATGGATTTTGCTGCAGGCATCACACCTCCTGCCCTAGCATCCTGTCGTCTGCCTCCGCAGTGTCCTCTAACCATGATTACCAACACAGATACAAGTCAACTCAATTAGGAACATTATACTAAAATCATAATAATGAAAATCGTAGTGATCCCAAGTCGTGGGTTGAACCCCACTCTAACGACGAACGCAAGCACACAGTCCAGGCAACAAGCAACTATGACACCATGCACTGGCATAAGGTAAACTTGGCAAAACATGTGTAGAACAACAAGGAGGAATGACTACCAACCCGATGCAAAAAATACATGCCTACAAGAAAAGGGACAACATCCCCCTCCTGACACAACGACCTTGATGAACAAGACTAGAACCTCAAGGCGCACAAACCAAATGCGTGAAGGTGTTCCACCCATGTGCCAAAGAAACTTACATCACTCAACAACATTCACACAAAACTCACCGACTTCGGCCAAGTTCTCATTTGACACTCTCCAATAGGGCACTCCATGATCCCCTCCTCAGGAATCATGTCATCCCCAAGTGACAGACGCGTCAATAACCTTGGCACCCCACATCCTATCTAGACCGAGGACTCTAAATAAATCCGACGCACTAGGAAGAAACACTTGACAAGGAGACTACACCACAACCCCACTCAACAAGGTGACAAAGGCAAGATGACTACAATCAAGGAAGAACTCGAGCCAATACGTGACTTCGTCAACAACCCAACCATTAATCACATCTAAAATTTGTCAAACTCACCATCTAATTTAACATCAGTTACTGATATAATAGTAAGTCAATTTCGATTAGTCCATAAATTACAATTCTAAATTAACATAAAAATCAACAAGTCTAATTGCAATTAAGTCCATGTACGCCATTCTAATTTAACACTAAAAAGCGTATCAAGTGAGCAAGTCTAAATCATAGTTTGGTCATTAACATACCATCAATTTAATCTTAAATGAAATCATAGTTTGGAATGGCATGTAAGACATTAAGAATTATTACTATAAAACATAGTATCCAAGAACATGGAACAATGGGAACAAGTGATTCATGAGTTGTTCCAATTTCATGTGGGGAAGCTAGAGTAGGCCAATGCATGGGTGAAAGCTTGGGTCCAAAATTTTAAGGCCTTGTTAGACCAAGAAGAATCTTCGAGATTGCTAGAGTTGGGGTTGTTTACAAATGAGGATTCCAAAGAAAAACATAGAATCACGAAAAAGAAGAAACCAAGATTTTTTAGATCCAGAGGTAAGTATGTTTCTTCTTTTCTTTTTTTTGAGAACCACTTCATGAGAAATCGTGCCTTGAAGGAAAATATGGAGAAATTGGAATAATTCCAAGTGAATCCAACAACAAGAAATCTTGTGTCTATGGAAAGGGTGAGAAACATGCATCCAACTTCAAAGGATATGTGAGAAAGGGTAAATCCCTTGATAGTACATCTAGGTGAGTTGGTGGTAACAGGTCATGGACATTGTTTTCAAGAAAAAGAGGTAAATGGATTTTTTTTTTCTGTATGGAACAATCAGTTGGTTCAAGGTGGAATATTTGGTGGAAAATAATGTGATCCATACCTTCTTGAGTGATAAAAATGATATGTCACTCCAATGTAATTATAAGAGAATAATAATTGCATTCATGGTGGTAATCTAAGTAGTGAAATTGGTAGTAGGGGTGGTTTACTCTTCACCTTTCAAAGTTGTGAATTAGTATGGAAGCTTAGATTTTATGGTCAATTCTTTGGATGGCCATGTAGTGGTCTTCAGGAAGGATTTTATCAATCTTTGAAGGTAGTCCCAGTACTGCAAGAGAGTATCTTGTTGTTTTTGCATGAAGTCAAAAACATTGAGTGTGCTTATGGTAACTAGGAGGAAGTTAGGTCATATTCCTGTAATGTCCGCAATAAGGTTAATTGAGGTTGTTTCTATACCCATGGAAAAACCTCATGTCATCACATATCAATAATAGATGGTTTTGGGAATGGCATCCTTAAGTGCCAAGGGTGGAATAATCTAGGAAGAATCTAGATTCACAACAATCGAGGCTTCGACGAAGGTAATATTGGAAAAGGTTGAATGGTTATGGAACTTTCAAGACTATAAGAAAGAATTTGAAGAAAATATGAATCTTTCCATGATGAATGTTGTGGTGGTCATTAAATAGGGGATGCATGAGGAGGAATATTTTGTATGGACAAGTGAAGGAAACTCGATTGGACACATTGCTCAGACAAAAAGATCTAAAAATTGGGTCCAAGTAGTGCATGGAGGCACTTTCCAAACATGACTTAGAGTTGGATGTAAAGGAAGTAGGATATGAGGATTCAGACCCTACATTCACTATGATTTTTTGTAGGAGATCCATGGGAATATATGACCATGAGTTTACTATAGAACAATTGGAAGAGTTGTGCTCCACATAACGAGAAGTAAATTTTTTCTTGATGTACTTTCACATGGGGAAAAAGTTAGATACCATGAATGCTAGTATCCTTGAAAGTTACTTTGAACTCTCTTATTTCTAGTAATCCATGAGTTGGATCACTACCTAGGACAAGGTAGTGTAACCTTGGGAACCTTGGGAGAAGATGTTGTGGAAAAATTTTCATGAATTAGTATTTTAGAGGGAAGGTGGTAATGTTTCCTTGCTATAACAAAGTTAACATATGTTGGGGTATGGTAGCTAATTTAATAGTACTTTGCATTTTTATTTGTAGGAATGAATTAGAAATCGCTGGAAAAGGTGGAAACTTTCCTTGGTCCATTAAGGTTGGATAGGATGATTAGGATGCATATGTAAAATACATGTTTTGGGAATGGTGACATGCATTCTCATGGATTGGATGAGATAGTTGGATAGATCACCCAACTAGTTCAAGACTTGAGGGGATCCAATGTGTGGAAGCATGGACAAATGGGCTAAAGGATGGATGCATTAGTAGGTCGATATGGTCCAACACTTGGAAATTTTGGCGATATTTCAAAGGGAAGGTTGGATGGAAACAATTGTAGGAGATGGTCACAATAATGAAGGTTTAGAGTGAAACCATTGGAGTGACGCACCATCTTGAATAATTGGGGACAAACCTAGGAAATGATTGTTCATTCAAGAACTAAACAAAGAACAATCGCATGACAACTTTGGATAGAGAACAATGTGTCATATTGGGTTCCTACCATATATGGTTGTGTTAAGTTTTGGAAATTTGGGGTTACCAATAGTCATTGGGATGGATCTAGAGTTATTGGCACTAAATTTGTCAGATTTATGCACGCGTTGGGTATTGAATTGACAATAAGAATTTCTTTAGAATTTCTCTAAGGATGGTAATGAATTTTACTAGGGGGGATATAATACCCTTTCCTAGAGAGGCACGAGGAACCTTTATCACACTCGTGTGAATGAGTTGTTCGGTCGATCAAGACTCCCTTGTAGAAGGAAAGGTGCACATTTTTGGCTTGCTAAGAGAACTTTGGATAGATTAGGTGGTCGTGCAAATGGATTCAAGTTGTATACACGAAGGGGTTGGGTATACTTGGATATATACTTGATGAGTTAGAGTGCCAAGATTTATATAGAGTATTTTATTGAGCATTCCACACTTGGGCATCATGGAGGGTGGTCAAAATTCCTTCAAGCACAAATTCTCATAGGTTTCATTCGTTGATTGCACTTGTTGAGAGATATTTTTAAGGTGTTGGCCTTGGGAACACTTGGGTGTGGATGTTACAATAGGTGATTAATCGTAGAGGAGAATAAGAGATCTGAAAGCATTGGTGATGTCTGAAGACACCATTTCAGTACTGAAGCACAAAAAGCATGCTCCATGAGAGAAAAAAGATACATCTACTGATGATGATGGAATGATCCATAAGGATCATCTATGAATAGATTATGGTCAAGGAAAAATATAATAATCATGAGATGGATTCCGTTGTACCTGTCCATAAAATTTGGATCTAGAATCCAAAGTGGACAGTGTCCAAAATCAATTTAGTTGGTCGTCGAACCAAAGAATTGGTCAAATCCCTTAACTAAAAAGGTGAGGTTTATGATTCAACCCAATGTTCCAACACCCACTCATAAAATCAACTTGGAGGAAAACTAATTACAAATTACCCCCCTTGTATTTTTTCTGACTGCAAAATATGATCAAACACCACACAACAACACACCTAAAAAAGTCTAAGACACTTTCTCCATCAACACTGATCAAGGGAAAAAAAATGCAATCATCCATTGCAAATTGGTTGCAAAATTACTACCCAAGCATAGTTGGCACAATCTGTCAATCAACGAGACAACTAAAAAATATAGGCCAGCCGATCAATTGACTAGACATGAAATACACCAAGATAATCAATTTATGTATCTAATAGTCTCTATCAATGCAGACAGTATCTATATCCAAACAATCTCCATATTGGGTACAATAAGAAAAAGCACATCTCCCAACAACAAAGTCAAATACGGTTCAATCAATCTTATAAAATCCAAGTCAATTCAAGAAGAAATAATCTAGTCAACAAGAATACATTAGTTGGGTTGATACATCAACAAATTCTATTACTCCCCTTGCTTAAACAAAACTGAGGGATCAATAAGAAGTGGAAATGGTGATCATCGAAAACAACAGTTAACAGACAACAACTAGTCAAAACTTAGTCGATGAATAATCATTTCAAACCTCCAGTCGACTATCATCTCTAGTCGAACCATAATTGACCAATCTCCAAGTTCAACTCGAGTTGACTATCAAGTCAGGCCAATCATTTGTTGACAACTTCTAAAGAAATCATGAATGAAGAGGAATGTTGCATGATTGTACAAAGGACGATACACAACAATATGAAGTCCTCAATCATATGGATATATTCTCTCATGTCCATCCAAAAATCCAATGATACTCTATCCCAGTAGTTGGGATTGTTCCACGGTTCTGGATTTCATGTCTCTTCTACAAGGATTAGAAAGCATGATTTCCATTTCTTTAATTATGATGATGATGAAAATAAGGCACATATTTTTTTGCTAGATGATCAAAAAAATATGGCTCAAGTTCTAGTGTACTTTGAGCAGTAGAATAACCTTACATATTAAAAAAAATGTCATTCATCATAATTTTCCCAAATTATGGTGTGTTAGGAACAACCAAATGATCAATTTGTTTAGCAAAATCAACAATAGGTCGCTCTTCTGGAAAACTTGTCTAAACTCCACCTGCAAAAAAAGGAAATTCCTTGGTCACAACAAGGCCAACTGTATGGAGGGAGGCAAAAATATTATCATATTTAAGGCATGTTCTTGGTGAATTCATCTAAGGTGTAATAGGAATAACAATACCTTTTCCATTCTCCCCAAGTCCTCCTCTAGTGTATCCCATCTTGATGAGAAATCAAGATCCAATACCTATAATGTGTTTTTCAAAGATAGGAGAAAAAACAAAATGATTATAATTAGTACATAAATCAGCAAGATCTTGCTTAAAAACATAATAAATGGGTAAAGAAGTAATAAGTGATATTGGAATCTCAATAACATTAATCTTCTTCTCAATATTCTATAGTCAGGGAACCTGATCTTCAAGATTTTGTCTGCAGTCCTAAAAGCCCTGAATAGTCACATACTTCTCAGTTAGATGTAGTAATGTGGCATCATAATCTTCCTTCAAATCTTGATATTCATCAAACAGGAGGTTGTTATCTTCTTGAATAGGATTGTTATCAACAACTTCATTTTCTAAGTGGGTATTGGATTCTTCCAATTTGCAATTTTTTTTCTTCAAGACAACATTTTGTGTACGAGAAAGAGTTTTCATTGTCTTCTCTATATCATAGAGAATATTGATTTATTTCCAAATTCATCTACCATATCATGGAAAATAGTCTCCATAGTTCATTCTAGGTGAAAATCTCTCCTATATTTCCCATCAACAATAAAAGGATAGCTTTAAAAAGTGAATCCACATCTTTCAGTTGGGTATGGGTTATATCCAGTTCATTCTTCAATCATTCATTCTCAATCTACAACTATGCAACGACATTCTACAAGTTTGTGACTTTGTGCAAAGTTGATTACGATATTCTTCCAAGGTAATGGACTTCTTCTCATGAATCTCCTTCAATTTATGGAGAAATAAGAATTCATATTCATCAATTGAAGGAAAGAACCAAGGCACCAAAAAACTACAAATGATGGTTTGGATGGGAAGTCTACCACAAAAATAAGTCTGGCTTCACTAGTCAACTTACACCAAGTCAGTTTTATGGTATATTACCCAAGAAACAAATGCAAAGGATAGGGTACCATTCGATCTATCTCCAACAATAAATTGACCTAGGTATGAGCAATGTGATTTAGAGAATTCCAAGTGAGATTCACTTCAGAGCTAGGGAACCCATAGTGTTCACCTTCTACCAAAACACAAATACAATTCGAAGCCAAAAAAGAAAGGCCATAATCCACCACCAGTTTTTTGACTCCAAGAAACCACCATTCGAATAATGAGGAATGGGTTTAGCATTCCTCTAGTTGGTTCTGAGTACACAAAAAATGTTTTTTCAATCAAGGACGAAACCAACCACGTGATCGATTTGAAGAGAGGTCAATTCTCTAGTCAAGAGTTTGAATCTGTCAGTTGAGTGGGATCTAGTTTTGTCGGATCTCTTGTACATTGAGTTAACAATAACTAGAGGTTGCATAGATACTAGTTGATGTTGAGGTATCCAGTTGAGTCAAGCTATAAGGAGATAATGAGGCAGAAAGGAAATCATCTGAATCAAATACTCGTCCATTGGATTATTCTTTATGCAAACCTACTCAAATGTTAATAGGGTTGTATAATAAAATAGGTGAGAGTTGGATTGAACCACCAGTTGGAAGATTGAGGGTATTTCTAGTCAACTGTGAGTAGTTAAACCTTAATTTTAGGGTTACATCCAATCCATTAAGGTTGAACCGTAGAATTTTTTTTTGTAGATCTCCACTGATAAGTTAGGGAAATCATAGAAAACCCCAATTGATGACCAATCAATCCATATGTGAGAATTTATCAAGTGCTTGATAAACCATATCAAACCATTGACATGTTATTCATTTGGAGGAACTAAATCACGATTATCAATAGAGATTAATGCAAAAAAATGGCCTGACCATTGTCTCAACCTGATTCTCTACGAACCTGAGATCAAAGAACCATCGCATTTGATACTATGTTGGAAGATGAGTCTAACTGCAGCGGTGAATAAGATATCCAAAAGAAGTGATGGTGTCTAAAGACATTGTTTGACTAAAGCACAATAAGCACACTCAATGAGAGTGAAAGGAGAGCTCTCCTCATGATGATAGATCGATCCATAAAGCTCATATATAAATAGGTTCTAATCAGGGACCAAACCAATCATAATGGAATGGAGTCGATTGTACCTCTCCACAAAAGGTGGATATGGAATCCAAAGTGGAAACAGTCAACAATCAATTTAGTCACTCGTCTACCCAAAGAATTGGTCAAATGCCTTAATCGACAAGGTGAGGTTTACGATGGAACCCAATGTTCCAGTAATGGATAGTTGGATGACTTAGGTATTGGACGCGATGACTCACAGATGGGGAAAATTTGGTGAATATGATTCAGATATCCAAACTATGATGTAAGCTAGTGCTGACTCAAGTGGACAACTCTGTGTGTGGCGAAAGAATAAACCTGGACAAAATACAACTGACGTCACTTCAAAATTAAAGGGAAAGGAGAATAAAAAGCATGGAGACACCTCGCTAAGCTAAGGCATACAAGAAGAAGAAGGAAGTACCAATAAGAAGTAAAATATAGTGAAGGGATATGTGATTGTCTTATACAAGGGGTTGGAATTGCAGGTCACCCAACTTGGGTACAAAATCGAGACAAATGAGAGATTGGAGGATGAAGGAATAGAAATTCAACATGGGTTGACTTGTTGAGTTTTGTTGGGTTTCCTTAGTAGAAGGTAGTGTACCTTGACATTTCTTGTACTATTATAACTGGGTTGGGGTAGTGAATGAGCTCCACTCATTGTATCTTTGTATCATTATAACATTATTACATGTATTGAATACAAGGGTGTTAGGCACTAACTTGGTGTCATGTGACCATATGAGCTTATGATATATTCTCTATATGTTTGGATGTGTTTATTTTTCTTTATATTAGTTATAGTTTTCTAAGGATGTTGATACACTAACTATTGTTACAAAATGTTCCGAGGCCAAGGTTGGGAATGCACCTCATGGACTTGTTGGATAGATTAAGTAAGTAGGACTTGGTGTACCTAACTCATTGTAGTTCAAGAAAAAGTTATGGGAATACCTTGAATGAAGAGGCATAGTATGGTTGTATTAGGCACAATTTGGGTAGACTACCACGTCTGAGGCAATGCAATGTTACATGACCGTAGGTGATAAAATGTTTTGGGCACAACAAGTCGTCACGAAAAATATCAATGCACTACAAATCTATGACATCCTACCTATATAACTAGAGGATCCTAGGAAACAATGGCTAGGCTTCACCCGAGGAAGGGAACCATAAAAAAATAGATATTTTCTTACATGGTTGCACC
>JASDQU010012437.1:89947-99999 GCA_032191745.1 Picea mariana
TGTGTATGGATTAAATTAATATATCCCGTGAACATACAGAGATTCGAAAACGATCGAATGATCTCATACAGACTAGACTATTTCAGAGCATTGACCGAAACAATAGCGCGCAGTCCTTTCACACTTGATGCGCATATGAATTGCACTGATTGAGCTTTTACGCTGCCTATAAATTTGATTCATATCGACCCACTGATCAATATCGTGCCTCTCCATCTGAATTGTGCTTTCTGATTTCGAAGCATCTGGGAACACGATGAGGCAATCAAACTGTGAATCGGGATAATGGAGCGCAAAAAATCCGAAGATTCTTATTGTGCGCTCATGGCTGGGCTTGCCTCTGGCACTGGCAGAGCCCAAGGAAGGATGGCTAGGATTCCCCCGAAGCGGGGAAGCATAAAAAAGCAGGTACTTGCTTCCATGGCTTCACCAATTCTCGCAACGCTCAAAAGGATGGGAAAAACTTTGGCCAAACGCATTCATTCTTCCTGCAATACCTGCTGCCATGGAAAGGTCTATCCCAAGGACTTAATACGGGAGCGATGAGGCTGTCTATTACAGCCAACATTTCAAAGGTTTTGTAAACATAACAGAGAAATCGTTAGTTTTTTTCGTTTTTTTTTTGGGAGATCTTTGCTGGCAGGGCCTGCCTGCTGTGACAATGGTCGTTGGGAGTGAATGTAATTTTGTTCAATAATCTCGTTTGCGGCCACCGGCTGATTAATTTCCTTGTGTTTGGCTGGATGGTTTTTGTGTTGTGGTGCAATGTGTTATAGACAGATATTTGTAGCAGAGAAAGAGTAGCCATGCTGAATGATATGGATAAATAAGGAATGATGAAAATTTTAAAATAAAGAAGGTTTCGTTCAGACAATACACATAATAATAATAATAATAATCTATGTTTAAGGTCACGGCCAAGCCAGAACATCAAATTGGTGTATAAGAACCCCCTTGTTTGTGGGACAAGGGACCAAGGTATACATACCCTACCCCCCTCTGGATTTGAACCTGTAATCTTTTAAGAGAAAACACATGTTCTTAACCATTAGACCCACTCAAGCTGTATTTTACTTTATTTTTGAATCAGTAGGTTTACCATAGTCCACAAGGAGTGCATTCATAGGGTCTGTTTCAACTCGTAAATCCCATAAGAAATAGCGTAAGATTTTCTTTGCAGGAAGCGAAAAGAGAATGCCTTAGGGTGCGCACCGTCGTCGCAAGAACTCAAATCTTGTGTAAAGATCTGTTGCAAAGAGTGCACAGGCCTGGAATTCGATGAAGAGTCAAAGCGACTCCATAAAGAAGCCGAATAACAAGAGTAGAGGAACACCAGGAACATGAGAAAGGATTCGTTTCAATAATCTTTGGATCTGAGTTTGACAAATTTCTCAGAAAAGGTAGAAGTTCTTGAGAGATCAAATATTTGAGAAGATCAAGGTCAGGAGGAGTAACAATTTCCAAGAAGTTCGACCGAGATCCAAGAAGAGGAATCACAGGAAGGACAAAGGTCAAAACCTTTGAATCTTTTCGAAAAATATTCTAAGTCTAAAGAAAGTTGGAGTTCAAAGGGGAAGATCTGGACCATTCAATCAACGCCTAGTCAATGAGGAGTAAGCACAGAGGACGAAATATCTCAACCATTCGGTGTGATCGTAAATAGATCGTGGTCGTCCGACCATGGTAAAGTTCACTAACTTTAAAGATTTGAAAGCACACAAGAGGAACAAAGTCACCAAATGCCGAAAAGATCTTAACCATCCATCGTCAAAGAGGACGCGTGGCATGAGCTTAGCATTTCGCTGACTCGTGACTTGAAGAAGTCAAAGGTCCAACTACAAGAAGTCGCGAAGCGAGAAATCACAAAACAATCACAGTCGTTGATCAAAGGAGGGAGCTAAACCGTAGATCTGACCTTGTCAAGGTTTCACGACTTGGGATATCAAAGGAAAGAGTTGCAAGAACTCACGATACACGAAATTGTGATATGATATGAGCCCTCATATCAAGGATATATCTGGATCGTTAATTGTCAAGAGGAAGACGATACACGAAGTCACGGAATGCGAAATCACGACATGCTTGAAAGATTGGCCCACGGTCACAGTGAAGGGTCACATCAGTGAAGGAGAAGCAAGGGACTAGCATGGGCTAGGCTCGTATCGAGATTTCTAGAGTCGAGAGAGTCTGAGGGACTCACATGTAGAAGTCGCGAACTACAAAATAGAGACACGCCTTTCGAATAGGCGACTGGTCACAATCTTGGTTACATTAAAAGGAGGGCTTAACCAGGAGAGCTAGCACCTAAGTACGCTAAGGTTTCCAAAGGCATTAAGGAGAAGGTCACGGGTTCCATATAACCTACACTCTAAGGGAAAGAGGGCCTCATAAGTGAATTTGAGTTTCTTGAGGGGCTGGAGAGTCAGTGAAACTCAGGTTCTTGATCGATCCTAGACCGGGAGGTCGCACAACCCTTAGGATAGGAGGGGGGGTCTGCATCAAGTGGTATCAAAGATGATTTTCGTTTTTAGATTTCAAGAGAAGGAGATAAAGGAGACAAAAGAACTCGAAGTTGTACTCTATGTGTGAGATACGACCAACACAATGCCACCAAGGAGACAAGGAGAGCCACCTTTAGCCAATCATGTTGTAGAAAGAAAGATGCGAGAACTTCGTGCAAGGCTCGAAGTGATGGAAGCAACGCAGAGAAGAGCACCTGATGCTCGAGACGTCAACGATGCAGATAGTGAAGATGTAGAGGCCGAAGAAGCCATAGGAGAACACGTTGTCGAAGAATGCTTGCGAAGAGCAGTTGTTAGATTGGGAGTTAGAGCCAAAATAGAGGTCCCAATGTATGAAGGCAATTTTGATGCTGAGGAACTATTGGATTGGATAAGGTCCATGGAAAAATATTTTGATTATGAAGATGTGGATGGGGAGAAAAGGGTGAGACATGTTGTCACCAGGATTAAAGGACATGCAACACTATGGTGGGATGAACTGCAAGATGAAAGGTGAAGTAGAGGCAAACATAAGATAAATAATTGGAATAGAATGGTGGTCAAGATGAAGGCTAAATTCATGTCAAAAGATTATCAAATCAATCTATTCAGGAAGTTGCAGAACCTAAGACAGAAGGGTATGACAGTAAAAGAATGCATAGAAGAGTTCTAGAAGCTGAACGTCAGAGTTGGACAAAGAGAGAGGGATGAAGTAAAAGTTGTCAGGTATATAAATGTCTGGAGGTATGAAATCTAGGATGAGATCAACATGATGTCAGTAAGGACAATGGAGGATTCTTATTAGTTCGCACTGAAGGTGGAAGAGAAGTTGGCCAGAAAACAAAGCCAATGAGGTAGAGGTAAAATCTCAGACCCAAACAGAGGCAAGGGAGTTGCCCATGACAAAGCACATAATTCCAAAGATGAGGCTGAAACTCCACACAGTCACTTGGAAAGAGGCGAGGCGGAAGTTCTCGAGCAAGACAGGGTGGTGGAAGAAACTCTTCTAAAGGAAGAGGCAGAGGAGGAATAAGATGTTATGCCTATGGAAAGATAGGGAACATGTCTTGGGAATGCCCCGAGAAGAAGAAAGAGGGAGGAGAAGCTCACATTTTAGAAGCACAAAGAGGGAATGTTGAAGCAGAGCGAGTCGAAGATGGAACATCCCTGATGATGAGAACGGTTCTCTTAAAACCAGAGGTAGAAGTTAAAAATCCAGTACAAAGGAACAATCTATTCAGGACAACTTACAAAACTAAATACAAAGTATTCAAGGCGATAATTGACAGTGGGAGCCCTGATAACTTAGTATCCATGGAAATGGTGGAGAAATTGGAGCTGGAGACAACTGCACACCTAGAGCATATAAATTCTCATGGTTGCAGAAAGGACACAAGGTAATGGTTACTAAACAATGCTTGGTTTAATTTAACATAGGGGGATATAGAGACAAAATTCTCTATGATATAATTCCCATGGATGTATGCCATATTTTATTGGAAAGACCATGGTAGTTTGATAGGAATGTCATTCAGGATGGGAGGAAGAATACATACACCTTGGAGAAGAATGGTAGGACACACATGTTGTTTCCAATAGAGGAGAAGAAAGTGTAAGGGGAAGATAGCGCAAGCATACTTCTCATCAATGGAAAGGAACTCCTGAAAGAAGTTAAGAAAGAATGAGAGATGCAGTTTGTTGTGGTGAGGAAACCCAAAGTTATCCTTACTAGTACTTTGATGGATGATTTTCCTGAAAGAGCTTAGGAATTGTCGGATAATTTTTGAAAAATAGTGGTGGATGAGTTGCTAACTCATTACCACTGATCAGAAGTATCACCCCTCATATTTATTTGATACCAGGAGCAAGTCTTCCAAGCAAAGAGGCATACATAATGACACCTCGAGAGAATGAGAAGGTAAAGAACCAGGTCCAGGAATTGTTAGACAAGGGTTTGGTCAGAGAGAGCTTGAGCCCATGCGCAGTACCAACTGGGTTGAGTCCAAATAAAGATGGAGGATCGAGAATGTGTACAGACTCGAGAGCCATTAACAAGATCACTATCAGGTATAGATTCTTGTTCCCAAGAATAGATGATTTGATAGACTACTTAAGTGGGAAAAAATTATTTTCTAAGATATATTTGAAAAGTGGATATCACCATATCAGAATGAGAGAAGGTGATGAGCGGAAGAGAACCTTTAAGACAAATGAAGGTTTGTATGAGTGGCTTGTTTTTCCATTTGTCTTAACCAACTCCCCAAGTACTTTTATGAGGTTGATGAATGAAATACTAAAAGATTTCATTGGCAAGTTTGTGGTTGTGTATATAGACAATATATTGATCTTTAGCAAGACTAAAGAGGAGCATTTGAGGCACCTGACACTAGTGATGAGGATACTACATCAGAAGAAGTTGTTGATAAACCTAAAGAACTCGTCTTTTATGAAGACATAACTCATTTACTTGGGTTTTGTGATCTCTTAAAATGAACTGAAGATGGACCCGAAGAAGGTGAAAGCAATCAAAGAATGGTCATCACCAAGGAACATGTTTGAGGTAAGGAGCTTCCATAAATTAGCGAGTTTCTACAGAAAGTTCATCAGATATTTCAGTGGAATTTGTCCACTATTGATGGATACAGTGAAAAAAAGGCACAAGTCTTTTAAATGGATAGAGCAGGCTGAGAAGAGCTTCAATACACTGAAGGATAAATTAACGGAGTGACCAATTATGGTCTTGCCAAATTTTGAGAAAAAGTTTAAGGTGAGATGTGATTGGAGGAGTTTTGAGTTAGGACAATAGACCCGTTGCTTACTTTAGTGAGAAGTTGAATGATACTAAGAGAAAATACTCCACCTATGACAAAAAGTTTTATACCATAATCCAAGCCCTAAAGAAATGGAGACACTACCTTGTCCCACAATAATTTGTCTTGTATAGCAATAACCAAGCTTTACAATTAATAACCAAACAGGAAAAATTGAATCAGAGGCATGCGAAGTGGATTGAATATATGCAAAATTTTACTTTTTTCATAAAACATATTGTTGGGAATGCTAAAAAAGTTGTTGATGCATTGAGCAAGAGATGTTTGACTCTGCAGGAATTTCAGATAAGGACCTTAGGGTTTGAACACGTTGAGGAAATATACAGTGATGATCCAAATTTGAAGGAAGAATACGAAGCATGCACAGATCTTGTGCTGAGAGATAGGAGCCAGTGGATAGAGTATATGATTCAAGAGGTATTGTTGTTCAAGGTAAATCAATTGTGCATACCAAAATTCTCAACGAGGGATAACCTTATGAAGGAAAAATGTAGTGGAGGATTGGCTGGACATTTCGTCCATGATAAGTCATTTGCGCAATTGATCAGTTCATACTATTGGTTAGGTATGACAACCAATGTAATACAATTCATGAACATATGTAGAATCTGCCAACATGCAAAAGGAAAAAGACAGAATAGTAGATTGTATCAACCATTGCCCATACCAGAGAGGCCTTGGGATGCACTAAGAATGGATTTTGTGTTGGGACAACCAAAAAGGAAAAAAGGATGTGATTCCATATTTGTCGTGGCGAATAGATTTTCAAATATGGCACACTTTATCCCATGTCAGAATACCAGTGATACAACGCATATTGCAGATATGTTTTTCAAGGAAGTTGTAAGACTTCACGGCCTACCCAGAAGAATTGTCTCGGATCGAGACACAAAATTTGTTGGTCATTTTTCGAGAACACTGTGGAGGAAGTTGGGGACAAATTTGTTCTTCAACTCAGCTTATCACCCTCAAACATATCGACAGGATGAGGTGGTAAAAAAAAGTTTGGGGAACTTGTTGAGGAGTCTGGTCACTGAGTACAATAATCAGTGGGATCAGATTCTTCCACAAGTAGAATTTGCATACAACGACTCACCAAAT
Source organism: Picea mariana (assembly GCA_032191745.1). Lineage (NCBI taxonomy): Eukaryota > Viridiplantae > Streptophyta > Pinopsida > Pinales > Pinaceae > Picea > Picea mariana. Next base: position 96,381 of record JASDQU010012437.1, read on the forward strand.
AGGATCATTGGGAAGAGATCGTTCCAAATATTGTATGAAATGCAACCTAGGGGAGTGTCTCAGTTGAGAGACTTTGAACATAGTGAGATCATAAGCATCAGGGAAAAAGATTTTGCTGCAGAAATGCAGAAGCTCCATAGCCAGATCAGGGAGAAATTGTAGAGTTCTAGCCAAGAGTATAAGTATAGATCTGATCGACATCGCAGAGAACTTCAATTTGAAGTTGGAGATCAAGTTTTGGCACATCTAAGGAAGCAAAGGTTCCCTAGGCGGGCATATAACAAGCTAAAGATGAAGAATATAGGACCGTGTAAGATCTTGAGGAAGTTTGATGCAAACGCCTATGAGATCGAGCTAGCAGATGATATGGGCATATCACCCTTATTCAACGTCTCAGACCTGTATCCTTACAGGAAGGATGACAGAGAAGGATCAATAGATCAAGAGAATATTCAGTGGGAGAAAGAAATGCCTATAGCAGAAAAACCACAGATGGAAAAGATCGTTGATGAGAGGATTGGTAAGAAGACCAAGAGGAAGACCTATTTTGAATATCTGGTCAAGTGGAAGGGACAACCAATGGAAGATGCCAGCTAGGAGAGTGAAGTTGATATCCAGAAGCATGGAAAGTTGGTATAGGAGGTCATGGACAGGAGTCCGTGAATTATTGTGAAGGTGGAGTATGATACAAGAGCATCATCAGCAAGTACACGTGGCAGGACAACTCAGCGCTTGAGGACCAATTCGGAATCTTGAGCGCTGACTGGTACTGCAATCTTTTGAAGATGATAGAAAACAAAAGAGGAAAGATCATGTGCATGGAGACAAAATGAGCATGCATGACTTGAGATTTTAGCCCTAGTCTTGATGTAACCGCAATTAGATAACAGTTAGTTTATTTGTTTGTTTCCTTTTGTATAAAGAGAGGTTTWGTACACCCAAAAGGGGGTTTACAATAGTTATGAGCAAGTAGGAGTTGTGAACAGTAGTTGTTTCTTTGAATTTTACTGTAACCATTTTCTTGATTCTGAATGAAAATAACAGAGGAAAATTGATTCAAATGTGTGAGACTCTTGTTGTCCATGATACTTTGTTATTGTTGTTTGTTTCAAGAATGAATGAATCTTGGTATGAGTGTATGTAGGTTTGAAATGTTTGCATAAAATTTAATTCTCTTTTCTTAGTGAGCAGTGCAAGGTGTGCACACAGTCCACAAGGAGTGTGTTGACATGGTCTCTTTCGACTCGTAAATCCCAGAAGAAATAGCATAAGATTTTCTTTGTAGGAAGCGAAAAGAGATTGTCACAGGGTGCGCACAACCATCGCAAGAACTCAAATCTTTTGTAAAGATCTATTGCAAAGAGTGCAAAGACCTGGAATTTGATGAAGGGTCGAAGAAACTCCATAAAGAAGTTGAAGAATGAGAGCAGAGGAATGCCAAGAAGAGGAGAAAGGATTCTTTTCAAGAATCTTTGGATCTGAGTTTGATGAATTTTCCAGAAAAGAAAGAAGTGCTTGGGAGATCAAATATTTGAGAAGATCAATCTCAGGAGGAGTAACACTTTCCAAGAAGTGGGAACGATATCCAAGAAGCGGACTCCCAGAAAGGACAAAGGTAAAAACCTTTGAATATTTTCAAAAAATCTTCTAAGTCTGAAGAAAGATTGAGCTCATAGGGAAAGATCTAGACCATCCAATCAATGCCCAGACAATGAGGAGAAAGCACAGAGGAAGAAAGATCTCAGTCCTTTGGTCTGAGCGTAAACAGATAGTGGCCTTCTGACCAAGATAAAGTTCACTAACTTTAAATCTTTTAAAGCACATAGGAGGAACAAAGTCATGAAACGTCAAAAAGATCTGAACCGTCCATTGTCAAAGAGGACGTGTGGTGTTAGCTCATCATTTCACTGACTCGTGACTTGAAGAAGCCAAAGGTCGAGCTACAAGAACTTGCAAAGTGTGAAATCGCAAAACTGTTAGAGCCGTTGATCAAAGGAGGGAGTTGAACTGTAGATCTGACCTTGTCGAGTTTTCACGACTTGGGAAATCAGAGGCAAGAGTTGCAAGAACTCGCGATACATGAAATCGTGATATGATCTGAGCCGTCGTATCAAGGAGATATCCAGACCGTTAATTGTCCAGAGGGAGATGAGACGCGAAGTCGCGAAACATGAAATCATAACGCGCTTGAAATATTGCCCCATGATCACAACAAAGGGTCACATTAGTGAAGGAGAACAGAGGGACTAGCACACACTAGGCTCCTGTCAGGATTTCGAGAGTCGTGAGAGTCCAAGTGACTCACATGTAGAAGTCGCAAACTGTGAAATCGTGACGCGCCTTTTGAATAGGTGACTCGTGACAACCTTGGTCACATTAAAACGAGGGCTTAACCAAGAGAGATAGAACCTAAGTACGCTAAGGTTTCCAAAGGCATTAAGGAGAAGGTCGCGGGTTCTATATAACCTACACTCTAAGAGAAAGAGGGCCTGATAAGTGAATTTGAGGTCTTTGAGGGGCCGAAGAGTCAGTGAGACTTAGGTTCTTGATCAATCCTAGATCAGGAGGTCGCGCAACCCTTAGGATAGGAGGGGGGGTTTGCATCACATCTACATCACCATGTGAATCCATCACATACGATCAAGGTGCATCCATGGCATGGGTTTATGCAGGCTATGGTATATCCATTATCCATCCATCCACTGCAGAGTCTTAATGACTCTGCAACAGGATGGATATTGATTGCCATATAGATATGGTGTTGGCTTCATTTCATTCCTTGTACAACATGTGGGCCATTACTTGTATAGATATGGTGTTGGACGCAAGATGCATTCATAGCATTCATCAAGCATGAAGCACCCTGTTGCTGCTAGAGAGACACCATGCTGTTGGAGAGATGCATTGTGTTGACTTTCTCTGGAAAGATTCATTAGGAACCACATTGGGAACCATGTATTAAGCATTTTTCAGGCATTGGGAACCATGCACTAAGCAACTTTTCAAAGAGCTGCATTTGGAACAATCTAAATATTGGCTTACATTGACATTGGGACCATGCACTAAGAGGCTCTTCAGAGAGTTGAATTTGGAACCATCCAATGATTGGTTTACATTGGGAACCATCCAATGATTGGCTTACATTCGGAACCATGCACTAAACAGCTCTGAAGAACTAAGTTGGAAACCATGCACTAATCCAATAATCCAATGATTGGCTTAGGTGCATGATGGATAATACATGATGCCATGAATACCCTGATGCCATGAATAACTTGACAGTAGGGGTTGAGAAAAAAACGATGTCGTAGGGTTGAGAAAAAAACGATGTCGTGACATGAATAGGGCTTGAGAAAAAAACGATGTCTTGACATGAATAACCTGACAGTAGGGGTTGAGAAAAAAACGATGTCCCTAAAGTTGAGAAAAACGACGTCCCTGAATGCACTCCCCGTTACATCTCTCTATCCGTTCCATTTCTCTAAATGACGCATCCGTCTTGTCAAATCTCCAGGTGGAAGACGTGCTCCCGACTTTTGACACTCCATCCGGGAGTAATAAATAACTATGTCATTTTCATGCATTTGTCCATTTGGTCAAACACTCTTACCAACCATCA
>JASDQU010012437.1:100019-112884 GCA_032191745.1 Picea mariana
TTCCCAAGAATAGATGATTTGATAGACTACTTAAGTGGGAAAAAATTATTTTCTAAGATATATTTGAAAAGTGGATATCACCATATCAGAATGAGAGAAGGTGATGAGCGGAAGAGAACCTTTAAGACAAATGAAGGTTTGTATGAGTGGCTTGTTTTTCCATTTGTCTTAACCAACTCCCCAAGTACTTTTATGAGGTTGATGAATGAAATACTAAAAGATTTCATTGGCAAGTTTGTGGTTGTGTATATAGACAATATATTGATCTTTAGCAAGACTAAAGAGGAGCATTTGAGGCACCTGACACTAGTGATGAGGATACTACATCAGAAGAAGTTGTTGATAAACCTAAAGAACTCGTCTTTTATGAAGACATAACTCATTTACTTGGGTTTTGTGATCTCTTAAAATGAACTGAAGATGGACCCGAAGAAGGTGAAAGCAATCAAAGAATGGTCATCACCAAGGAACATGTTTGAGGTAAGGAGCTTCCATAAATTAGCGAGTTTCTACAGAAAGTTCATCAGATATTTCAGTGGAATTTGTCCACTATTGATGGATACAGTGAAAAAAAGGCACAAGTCTTTTAAATGGATAGAGCAGGCTGAGAAGAGCTTCAATACACTGAAGGATAAATTAACGGAGTGACCAATTATGGTCTTGCCAAATTTTGAGAAAAAGTTTAAGGTGAGATGTGATTGGAGGAGTTTTGAGTTAGGACAATAGACCCGTTGCTTACTTTAGTGAGAAGTTGAATGATACTAAGAGAAAATACTCCACCTATGACAAAAAGTTTTATACCATAATCCAAGCCCTAAAGAAATGGAGACACTACCTTGTCCCACAATAATTTGTCTTGTATAGCAATAACCAAGCTTTACAATTAATAACCAAACAGGAAAAATTGAATCAGAGGCATGCGAAGTGGATTGAATATATGCAAAATTTTACTTTTTTCATAAAACATATTGTTGGGAATGCTAAAAAAGTTGTTGATGCATTGAGCAAGAGATGTTTGACTCTGCAGGAATTTCAGATAAGGACCTTAGGGTTTGAACACGTTGAGGAAATATACAGTGATGATCCAAATTTGAAGGAAGAATACGAAGCATGCACAGATCTTGTGCTGAGAGATAGGAGCCAGTGGATAGAGTATATGATTCAAGAGGTATTGTTGTTCAAGGTAAATCAATTGTGCATACCAAAATTCTCAACGAGGGATAACCTTATGAAGGAAAAATGTAGTGGAGGATTGGCTGGACATTTCGTCCATGATAAGTCATTTGCGCAATTGATCAGTTCATACTATTGGTTAGGTATGACAACCAATGTAATACAATTCATGAACATATGTAGAATCTGCCAACATGCAAAAGGAAAAAGACAGAATAGTAGATTGTATCAACCATTGCCCATACCAGAGAGGCCTTGGGATGCACTAAGAATGGATTTTGTGTTGGGACAACCAAAAAGGAAAAAAGGATGTGATTCCATATTTGTCGTGGCGAATAGATTTTCAAATATGGCACACTTTATCCCATGTCAGAATACCAGTGATACAACGCATATTGCAGATATGTTTTTCAAGGAAGTTGTAAGACTTCACGGCCTACCCAGAAGAATTGTCTCGGATCGAGACACAAAATTTGTTGGTCATTTTTCGAGAACACTGTGGAGGAAGTTGGGGACAAATTTGTTCTTCAACTCAGCTTATCACCCTCAAACATATCGACAGGATGAGGTGGTAAAAAAAAGTTTGGGGAACTTGTTGAGGAGTCTGGTCACTGAGTACAATAATCAGTGGGATCAGATTCTTCCACAAGTAGAATTTGCATACAACGACTCACCAAATAGGATCATTGGGAAGAGATCGTTCCAAATATTGTATGAAATGCAACCTAGGGGAGTGTCTCAGTTGAGAGACTTTGAACATAGTGAGATCATAAGCATCAGGGAAAAAGATTTTGCTGCAGAAATGCAGAAGCTCCATAGCCAGATCAGGGAGAAATTGTAGAGTTCTAGCCAAGAGTATAAGTATAGATCTGATCGACATCGCAGAGAACTTCAATTTGAAGTTGGAGATCAAGTTTTGGCACATCTAAGGAAGCAAAGGTTCCCTAGGCGGGCATATAACAAGCTAAAGATGAAGAATATAGGACCGTGTAAGATCTTGAGGAAGTTTGATGCAAACGCCTATGAGATCGAGCTAGCAGATGATATGGGCATATCACCCTTATTCAACGTCTCAGACCTGTATCCTTACAGGAAGGATGACAGAGAAGGATCAATAGATCAAGAGAATATTCAGTGGGAGAAAGAAATGCCTATAGCAGAAAAACCACAGATGGAAAAGATCGTTGATGAGAGGATTGGTAAGAAGACCAAGAGGAAGACCTATTTTGAATATCTGGTCAAGTGGAAGGGACAACCAATGGAAGATGCCAGCTAGGAGAGTGAAGTTGATATCCAGAAGCATGGAAAGTTGGTATAGGAGGTCATGGACAGGAGTCCGTGAATTATTGTGAAGGTGGAGTATGATACAAGAGCATCATCAGCAAGTACACGTGGCAGGACAACTCAGCGCCTGAGGACCAATTCGGAATCTTGAGCGCTGACCGGTACTGCAATCTTTTGAAGATGATAGAAAACAAAAGAGGAAAGATCATGTGCATGGAGACAAAATGAGCATGCATGACTTGAGATTTTAGCCCTAGTCTTGATGTAACCGCAATTAGATAACAGTTAGTTTATTTGTTTGTTTCCTTTTGTATAAAGAGAGGTTTAGTACACCCAAAAGGGGGTTTACAATAGTTATGAGCAAGTAGGAGTTGTGAACAGTAGTTGTTTCTTTGAATTTTACTGTAACCATTTTCTTGATTCTGAATGAAAATAACAGAGGAAAATTGATTCAAATGTGTGAGACTCTTGTTGTCCATGATACTTTGTTATTGTTGTTTGTTTCAAGAATGAATGAATCTTGGTATGAGTGTATGTAGGTTTGAAATGTTTGCATAAAATTTAATTCTCTTTTCTTAGTGAGCAGTGCAAGGTGTGCACACAGTCCACAAGGAGTGTGTTGACATGGTCTCTTTCGACTCGTAAATCCCAGAAGAAATAGCATAAGATTTTCTTTGTAGGAAGCGAAAAGAGATTGTCACAGGGTGCGCACAACCATCGCAAGAACTCAAATCTTTTGTAAAGATCTATTGCAAAGAGTGCAAAGACCTGGAATTTGATGAAGGGTCGAAGAAACTCCATAAAGAAGTTGAAGAATGAGAGCAGAGGAATGCCAAGAAGAGGAGAAAGGATTCTTTTCAAGAATCTTTGGATCTGAGTTTGATGAATTTTCCAGAAAAGAAAGAAGTGCTTGGGAGATCAAATATTTGAGAAGATCAATCTCAGGAGGAGTAACACTTTCCAAGAAGTGGGAACGATATCCAAGAAGCGGACTCCCAGAAAGGACAAAGGTAAAAACCTTTGAATATTTTCAAAAAATCTTCTAAGTCTGAAGAAAGATTGAGCTCATAGGGAAAGATCTAGACCATCCAATCAATGCCCAGACAATGAGGAGAAAGCACAGAGGAAGAAAGATCTCAGTCCTTTGGTCTGAGCGTAAACAGATAGTGGCCTTCTGACCAAGATAAAGTTCACTAACTTTAAATCTTTTAAAGCACATAGGAGGAACAAAGTCATGAAACGTCAAAAAGATCTGAACCGTCCATTGTCAAAGAGGACGTGTGGTGTTAGCTCATCATTTCACTGACTCGTGACTTGAAGAAGCCAAAGGTCGAGCTACAAGAACTTGCAAAGTGTGAAATCGCAAAACTGTTAGAGCCGTTGATCAAAGGAGGGAGTTGAACTGTAGATCTGACCTTGTCGAGTTTTCACGACTTGGGAAATCAGAGGCAAGAGTTGCAAGAACTCGCGATACATGAAATCGTGATATGATCTGAGCCGTCGTATCAAGGAGATATCCAGACCGTTAATTGTCCAGAGGGAGATGAGACGCGAAGTCGCGAAACATGAAATCATAACGCGCTTGAAATATTGCCCCATGATCACAACAAAGGGTCACATTAGTGAAGGAGAACAGAGGGACTAGCACACACTAGGCTCCTGTCAGGATTTCGAGAGTCGTGAGAGTCCAAGTGACTCACATGTAGAAGTCGCAAACTGTGAAATCGTGACGCGCCTTTTGAATAGGTGACTCGTGACAACCTTGGTCACATTAAAACGAGGGCTTAACCAAGAGAGATAGAACCTAAGTACGCTAAGGTTTCCAAAGGCATTAAGGAGAAGGTCGCGGGTTCTATATAACCTACACTCTAAGAGAAAGAGGGCCTGATAAGTGAATTTGAGGTCTTTGAGGGGCCGAAGAGTCAGTGAGACTTAGGTTCTTGATCAATCCTAGATCAGGAGGTCGCGCAACCCTTAGGATAGGAGGGGGGGTTTGCATCACATCTACATCACCATGTGAATCCATCACATACGATCAAGGTGCATCCATGGCATGGGTTTATGCAGGCTATGGTATATCCATTATCCATCCATCCACTGCAGAGTCTTAATGACTCTGCAACAGGATGGATATTGATTGCCATATAGATATGGTGTTGGCTTCATTTCATTCCTTGTACAACATGTGGGCCATTACTTGTATAGATATGGTGTTGGACGCAAGATGCATTCATAGCATTCATCAAGCATGAAGCACCCTGTTGCTGCTAGAGAGACACCATGCTGTTGGAGAGATGCATTGTGTTGACTTTCTCTGGAAAGATTCATTAGGAACCACATTGGGAACCATGTATTAAGCATTTTTCAGGCATTGGGAACCATGCACTAAGCAACTTTTCAAAGAGCTGCATTTGGAACAATCTAAATATTGGCTTACATTGACATTGGGACCATGCACTAAGAGGCTCTTCAGAGAGTTGAATTTGGAACCATCCAATGATTGGTTTACATTGGGAACCATCCAATGATTGGCTTACATTCGGAACCATGCACTAAACAGCTCTGAAGAACTAAGTTGGAAACCATGCACTAATCCAATAATCCAATGATTGGCTTAGGTGCATGATGGATAATACATGATGCCATGAATACCCTGATGCCATGAATAACTTGACAGTAGGGGTTGAGAAAAAAACGATGTCGTAGGGTTGAGAAAAAAACGATGTCGTGACATGAATAGGGCTTGAGAAAAAAACGATGTCTTGACATGAATAACCTGACAGTAGGGGTTGAGAAAAAAACGATGTCCCTAAAGTTGAGAAAAACGACGTCCCTGAATGCACTCCCCGTTACATCTCTCTATCCGTTCCATTTCTCTAAATGACGCATCCGTCTTGTCAAATCTCCAGGTGGAAGACGTGCTCCCGACTTTTGACACTCCATCCGGGAGTAATAAATAACTATGTCATTTTCATGCATTTGTCCATTTGGTCAAACACTCTTACCAACCATCACTCTATGAACCTTGCAATTCTTTTTGACTATTTAACTTAAATATCGATAATATTATGATAGTCATTTGTATCTTTCTTCTTGCAATTCTTTTAGACTATTTAACTTAAATATCAATAATATTATGATAGTCATTTGTATCTTTCTTCTTGATCTAGATACAAAAATATAAAAAGCACTCATAATCCAGAGTATCTATACAAAAATATAAAAAAGGAATCATAGAGACTTGGATTTCCACTTTTGAAAAAATCCACATATAGATATTGTTTTAATCGGCTGTTTAACATTAAAAAAATATACAACGAAAGGAAACTTTAATATACAACGAAATGAAACTTTTAAAGATGTTTTATTGAGAAAACGATCAGGACAATCTCACTTTTTCGCACATAAAACATACCATCTTCTTTAGACAATTAAAATATCGTATTACCAACAGTGCGTGCTAGTGAAATCCAAATGGTAAACCAACTAAATTAACTTTAAAAAGTATTAACTTCGCTTTCGTTTCTTCATTCAAAATGTATTTTCAGCGCACTTCTGACCTCGAAGCAAGTATTTGTGGGACATGAATATGTGCAGTGAAGAATTCAACGGCATCCCGCATTATCCAAGAATCCAACATTATCCTCATTATCTAGTGGTTTTCCGTAGACTTTGCATTGGCTCTCCGCTTAGATGGTTGCCAATTATCTCTTTTGCTGCCACTGGCCTCTTAATTTCGCTGTGTTTGGTGGGATGGTTGCCAATTATTAGTATTGTGTTGTGATGCAATGTGAATTCTCCTTGAACTTTTCGGAGCCGAGAAACAGTGTCCATGCTGTTCTATATGGGATGGTATACCAAATAGTAAAAATTATAACATGAAAAAGGTTTCTCTGAACTGAAAACTCAACTCAGTACAAGAAAAACGTTACTAGGTACAGAATTTTTTTTATGTACTTTTTTCGAATCCCTATATTTGCTAAAAGTAAAAATTGTATTTTTTAAATTTTATTATGGAGGATGTAATTTTGTGATCATCATGTTAGCTGGACTAAGTGGTAAAAGTGTTTAGGTTCATTGATTACAGTTTGGTGGAAGCTTAGCTTGGATGTCATTCACAAGAGTCTCGATATGAACATGTGGACAGGTTTTGAGAGAAAGATCGTTTCATTCACAAGAGTCTCGATATGAGGCTGTGGATAGGTTTTGAGAGAAAGATTGTAAACGAGTTTAACCCCTGCATTAAGCCGTGAACATGTATTAAGCCGTGAACATGTTTTGGGAAAAATATTGTAAATGAGTTTAATACACAGTTTTATTAAAAGAAAAGAGTCATAACTTTTTATTAAAAGATAAGAGTGATAACTTATGACTCTTAGTTTTAAAGTTATGACTCTTATATTTTTTTATTAAAGTTATGAATGGTAGTTGTTCAGTGACTTTTTATTAAAAGATAAGAGTCATAATTTTTTTGGATTTTTATCAATGGAAACATATGAAACATATGTGTTATATATGTTTTGCATGAATGTTATTAATTATAATTTTCTCTACTTATGCTATTTTAGGCATGTTTAATTTTATTTCATTTTAATGAATCCATTGGCACATTTTAATGGTTTGAGGGATAAAATTTTAAAGGTTAGGAAGGTATGATGAGAAAATGATGTAGGCTAGAAGAAAATGGTTGAGACTAGAAACAATAGAAGAACTACCCTAAGTTGAATGAAGGGGATGAAATTCACTTGAGTAGATCAAGTCCATAATTTATGTTTTTCCATTACACCACTAACTTTAGTTCTAAAAATTTGTTGATTTTTTTTTTTTTAAATATTGTTATTCCATATAATTATCTATATGGTTAACTCTATATATATTAAAATATATATTAAAATAAGTAAATTGAACTTGTCATGTCAACTAATGTACGAGGAAAGGTGTATGAAAAGTTTAAAAGTGAAAATGAATGAATTTAATTATTAATATTTTGTTGGATAAATATTGAATAGTAGGTTGGTGTGTTATGCCTCATTAAAAACAAGTCCAATTGGTGTATTGTGGATGAAGTTTTGATTGAATTGAGTTTAAAATAATTAACGGATTTTTGTTATTCCTAATTAAGTATGGCACATTTAACGTGGATGTGGTTCTTATGGTTCAATATTTATATTGGTATTTTATAATTAGAGGTTAAGTGTTATTATTTTTATTTAAATGAATTTGGATACGAACTAAACTATGCCTCCTTACGCTTTTCTTCGAGAATTTTACTTCAGTAACGTTCCTTGCGTGTGTGTCCTTTAGATTACAAATTTTACCCTATAACGTATTACCTTGGATGATATTGAAATAATGATTTGACAAACTAATAAGTCACGGCTTAATAGCGGACAGATTCCTTCAAATTTGGAAGTAATTATTATGATTGGTTACAATTATTATTCTATAGATTTCTTGCGAATAAATAATAAATAAATTAATGACATACATCACATGTTATTATTATCTCTAAACCTTAACTTTTAAAAGTTAAGAGTTTAGTATTTTGATTTGCTATATTAGCATAATTATTAAGTGAATATCCTTGTTAGGTCTTGGGTATGTTAGCATTGAATTGATTAAGTTTTTATGTATTGAGGAAATTCTTAAATCCAATCTTATATTACTATTGATAAAATCTTTTAATCATTTTTATCTTAATATATATATATATATATATATATGGGTGTATATATAAATGTATCGCCAATAAATGAATTAATTGTATTTTTAATAAATTAAAGGAAAGAATTTAGTTCAGTAATTATTGAAATTGCATATTCATTTAAGTGAAGTTTAATAACATTATTAAAATTATGGGTGCTTATGCAGTAAATGAATTAATTATATACTTAATTTATTAAAGCTAAGAATTAAATTCACTAATTAAAATTGTCTTTGCCTATTAACTAAGTGAAACTTAATAACCCTATTACATTTAAAATACTCACCTCTTATATATATGTTAGAAGAAAACTTATTAGTCCCTGCCTTTAGGCGAGGGATTATTAGTAAACGGTTTTTAGTTTTACATTACTTTAGCACGCAATGCAAGATACTTTTAATCTTTTTATCCAAAGTTATGGAATTGAAGCGATTTATATCTTCCAATAAAAAACTTAAACATTCCAAATCCTCCAATACAAAATTTTTACCTCTTATTTGGCCTCATATAAAGGGGGAGGGTAATTTCCTTGGTTTCAAAGTTACTAAAGAGGAGATATATTTACATTAGAGCTAGTGAAGTGAATTAATGCTAGATCTCACCTTAGCATTAGTTCCCTAACATTAAATAGTATTCTCAATTATTCACTCTTTAATGTTTAGAGTGTGCATGCTAAAGCTATGAATAAGCAAGTCGACAAGTGTTCAATTGTTGAATGAACCACCTTTCATTCATGCAAACTACGAATATGTTACCAATCTCCAGGTGTCTAATCTTTTCTATTTCCATGATCTCAAGGACTCACTTACTTATTCCTATAACTTATTCCTATTCCTATGCCCATGCCCATGCACAATATAACTTATTCCTATGCCCAACAACCAAGGAATAGAAGAAGGGAGGAACAACCAAGGAATGGAAAGTTGTCATGCCATTGAGTCAATTTATCCCTTTGCAGATGGAAGCTCGTCCTACAATTTAATCAAGTTATTCCTTTGCAACTCCAGCCGATCATTTGATTCTTTTGCCAAGAAGTTACTTAATGTTATTTGCTCTTTTCTATTTCCATGATCTCAAGGACTCACTTACTTATTCCTATAGCTTATTCCTATTCCTATGCCCATGCCCATGCACAATATAACTTATTCCTATGCCCAACAACCAAGGAATGGAGGAGGGAGGAACAAGCTCGTCCTACAATTTAATCAAGTTATTCCTTTGCAACTCCAGCCGATCATTTGATTCTTTTACCAAGAAGTTACTTAATGTTATTTGCTCTTTTCTATTTCCATGATCTCAAGGACTCACTTACTTATTCCTATAGCTTATTCCTATTCCTATGCCCATGCCCATGCACAATATAACTTATTCCTATGCCCAACAACCAAGGAATGGAGGAGGGAGGAACAACCAAGGAATGGAAAGTTGTCATGCCACTGAGTCAATTTATCCCTTTGCAGATGGAAGCTCGTCCTACAATTTAATCAAGTTATTCCTTTGCAACTCCAGCCGATCATTTGATTCTTTTGCCAAGAAGTTACTTAATGTTATTTGCTGCCAAGAATCTCCTCTTTCCACGACTTGCCTCTCTCCTACCTATGCAAAAATATAATGCATAACAAAATGCCAAACATTAAGTTCAAAGTTCAAAGTGTTATACCTTCTAGTATCTCAACTGAAAAATTATAATGCATGTAACAAAATGCCAAACTTTAAGTTCAAAGTTCAGAGTGTTATACCTTCTAGTATCTGTTTAGGGCCTAGGATTATTATCTGTGGTCGTTGGGGACAAAGTATTCTTCCATAGTTGTGTTGTGGGTATCTTACTCAATGGATTGTTATCTTCATCATCAATATTAGCCCATCTCAATCTCTTACACTTGAATGAGAATCATCCACAGCTGTAAACTTGACACTAAATGGCAACATGTTTTGATCTATAATCTAATTATTTTGAGGTTATAGAGTCTTATTTTTGAACCTAAAGCTGCAAGAAGCTCATCCAAGGTTGAAAGTCACTAGAGCAATCAAGTCAACCAATGACAGCCTCATCGAAGGTTGAAAGTCACTAGAGCAATCAAGTCAAGCAATGATAGCTCTTCCAGCACTAGAGTAATCACGTCAACGATTGCAGCTCTTCCTTGGAGGCAGGGACTTGCTTCTATGTAGCTTCACTTGTCGAAATTTGAATCAGACCTTTGGGATAAAGTTCTTTTTCGTATTGATGAATTATTTTACTTTATAGAACGTCGATAAGCGGATTATATTGTTAATCTATGATCGTTTAAAAACAAATCATTTGTGTACCTACTTATTCATAACATTTCTATACACGGTAAGGTCGTTACATATAGAGGCATTCCCCATTTGTTTTTGGTAGCCAAGGTGGAGTAGTCATGCTGTATTTTGAATGGAATAGCGGAATATTAAAAAAATTAAAATGAAAAGGGTTTCCTTCACTTCAATAAGTATTACGTTTCGTATTTTGTTTTAAAAATGGTTTGATGTTCCCAAATCCTTTTATCTTTTATATGTTGGAATTTGGTGATAACCAATTCCTTCAGATTCTATTATTCAGTGTTGGTTGTACTTAATTAGATCAAGTTAGAATATGGGGAGCGTTGTTTTCAGATCAGCACTGGACTCCACGCTTTAAGGGCGCGCTGATTCACTTCTGGACTTACGGTGTTTTCAAATTTAAAATCAGCGTTGGCCTCTAATATTGAAGGGTGCGGTGGCCTCTTTGGAATATTGCAAACCCAACTCTGTTCCATTTTTGATAAGTTTTTACGTACATTTTTTAATGACTGTATTTTGTTGCGTATGAGATAAAGAATGACATGCGTTAATTTAATCTCTCAGTTATCCATTTGGTTGTCATTCCAATTTTTGTATACAATGTGAAGGATTTTTCATAGAGGGAGTTTGGAGTCAAATTTTAGAATGTGTAGAAGAATCAAGAAATGTGTGTAAGTATTATAAAATTTATTATCCAGAAGGGCTCAAGCAATTAAAATGCAATTAAAATGGCAAAAAATTAGAGTGCTAAATTTTAAATTGAAAAGTTCAATGGAATTTTTTTTTTTGAGATCTCGAAGGTTAAGATGTACAATTTTCTTGCAACAAGACATGGTGAAGACGCTTTTGAGAAAATCAAAAAAACCTTGACCATTTCAGATGAAGAGTGAAAAGAGATCAATGCGAAAACATTGAGTTCCGATAATGTTTTGCTCAACATTATTAAAAAAAACACAACACCATATTAAATCATATTAATCTAAAAAGATATATAAATAAAAAAGGAATAAGATATTTTAAAATTTAAAATTCTCAAAATTTTGAGACATGAATTTCATGTATTTTAGAATCCTTATAAATTTTACAATTTTCAATCGTAAAAATTTTCAATTCCTAAGAAGTTAGTACAAAGTGATATATATTCATGGCTTACTCCTAGTGATACTAGGATATTGTTGGGTTGGTAAAATGTTTAAGTTAATATATATATATATATATATATGAAACAATGAATCACTATGCACAAGAATTATGTCCTCTAGTAAAATTGATTAATAAATATGAATATCTTTATAAAAATGTTCTTAAAAGATTTTAAAGATTAATAAAAAATTTCAAAATATGTATAATTATAAGATAGATATAATTGATTAAATTGTTTTAATAGATTTTATTCATCATTATATTAACCTAACTTAATATTATTAATTTTTTTTAATGATTTATATTTTCTAAATTGTTATATTCTTTTACATTAATTGGTAACATTTTATTTAACATAATTATTTTTTAAATTATATAGATATATATATTATTATTGTAAATTGATGATGACGATAATACTTAATGTATAAGAACAAGTTAAACAACATGAAAGACAAGAGGCATAAATATGTTGTCTTGACTAAACTATTGGCGAATCATGAGAGACACCATTTTGCATAATAAAGATACTAACAAAAAAAAATCAAATAAAAAATTTAAAGAGAAAATGTGGTGTGATAAAGAGTTAGAGGAAAAAAGAAAATTAAGGTATTAGAAGGATGTAATCAACCCTAATATAGAAGATCAAAATTATCTATCTGTTTTTCCAAGTGTAAAGAAAAAAGTAAGTGTTGCTAAGATAAGAACAAATTCTCACTAGCTCAATTCCTAAAACACCATAAATAAGCATTGCTAAGATAAGAACGAATTATGTTCCATAGTGAAACTGAGAGTTGGTCAATTCCTAAAACACCATGGGATGAAAGAGTGTGTCACCTTTGTGACACTAAGAAGGTTCAAGATGAAAATCACTTTCTCTTAGATTGTCCAACCTATACCCATATTAGATCTCATTTTCAAAATATTTGTCATACTACCAACCTTCCTAACCTATTAACTCAACAAAAATATGGTGATCTTCGAAAGCTTCTCTTAATTATTTTCGAGCACATAAACAAAATTCTAAAGAATGTCAAGTAATCACTTACCCTCTTAAGATCCCATAGACCAATTGATCTTAGTGAACGTTAATCATCATTATAAATTATATATATATAGTTTAAATTTAAAATTTAAAATTATATATATATAGTTTTAGTTAAAACAAATTCTTTATATTGCTATATATAATAATAAATAGTGATTTAATGATAATAAACAAAATTTAAAATTTTGTAAAAAGATAATATAATTATTTAAATA
>JASDQU010012438.1:52110-65277 GCA_032191745.1 Picea mariana
ACCTCTTCTACATGTGGCCATAAGCTTCCCTGAGCTTCTCTTTGGCAAAAACACCTGTAAAAGTCCTCAAAAGCCTCTGAAACCTGTCCCAATGTGTTCAGAGCATATCAATTAGCCAAAAATGATTATTCCATCACTGAAAACAAATATAGGCTCACCAAACCATGTCCTCTATCAAAGAGGGCTTGAAGTTCCCTGAAGCTTCCTGAAACTTCAATGGTGAAAAAATCGCATGAAGAGTCTTCAAATGGCTGTGAAAATGGCACCAATGGATCCAGCACGTCCAAAAACCCCTGGCTGGGCTTTTACGGCACCTCAATCGGCCAAACGATGAAGAAGTTAGGCCTCCTCCATTTTCCTCCTTCAAGCTTTGCTGGAACTGGTTCTACAGAACGCACCTCTGTGTGCATATGAACCTGGAACACGCTCCCAATGCGCGTTATAACCTGGCACCGGGCGCAACCGCGCCAACGGTGCAAACTGTAGGACGGTTAGGGCGCCTCCAGCCCCCAACCGCCTAGCACTAAGGCACATGGTGGCATATGACCATATGACTTCGGGCTTTTGGCAAAAGGGGCTAACGGTTTTTAAAACCGTGCCAACTCCCGAAACTGCGCGCACCAACATTTGGATATGGTTACATAATCGTTGGTTTACAAAACATAACACACATATATGGTTTATGTTTATACACCCGCGCGCCATTTTAAAACACGTAAACACAACCATGGTAACCAAATAATAAATCGTGGCTTAACAACCAAACCGCACTCCATTTGATAACGGGAATGGACATATTAAATATAATATAACCGGGGGTTATATTAAAATCCACCGCGTGCACAAAAAGTATAGTGGTCATATATTGACGCATAAAACCGTGGGTCGGGGCTAGCCCCGGCCCGACCCCCCACTCCAATACACAATGCACCAACATAAATAAAAATAAACCCACTTCCATAACAAGGTTTAATCAATGGTCCATTGGTTGGATGGTCGGTGCGAAAACGTTGTGTGTGTAGGAGGTCGCCGGTTCAAATCCGGTCGGCTCCATAACATTTTGATAAACAAACGAAAATGAACAAAATGAGGGGGACACGTGGCGCCCTCCAATTGGGCCACGTGTCCTTATATTATTTGTCCATAAACGGACACGTGTCATCACCCGATTGGACAACCACCAACCAATAAAAACGTGAAACATCATCCAACTGCCATGTCAACATAATGGTACGGCCCTGCCACGTGTCCGTACGGACTGTACGGACTGCCCAGTCAGGACTTTTTTACCTGTTTGACTTTCCGAACAGATCGCCATATCTTTCGCTCCCGACGTCCGTTTGAGACGAAACGAATTGCGTTGGATTCGTGACAACGAGGGCTACGGTCACGTCCGATTTGAGGCAATTCCGAGAACATCAATTTTTGGGCTAAAATTTGACCCCTGGTCCAGATTTTGATCATGGACACCTAGAGGCATGGTAGAATGGTGGTTAGGTTAGGATGCAAGGAAAAAATAATTGAGATGACTAGAAGTGAGGGAAAGATTATTAGAATGTTGATAATTCAGGAAGCTATTGTTGGAACACTCAATACATCCAAAGGTGAATATTACTGTCTGAACATGTATTCACCATTACCAATGTACTCACACACACTCAATAATGAAAACAAGATGTGACAAGCTGCTCTACATTCCCCTCATTAAGATACAGAGAATCCATTCAAATTATAACCAACAAACTATAATAAAACATAATGGATAATTTAACCATACTCGACACAAACAGGAACCAACTCAATGAGATAAGATTTTTAGCTTGGAATCCAATTGGAAAACCATTCGAATAGTGCTCAGTATATTCTTCTTCCGCAAGTCTACCAATTTTTATAATGCTCCCCTCCTCCTCCTTGGTCAAAAATCCCTTTGAGTATGAGTGAGAGTGAATAAATAGGGAGAGCTAGGGGTTAAGGGAAGGAAAACAACCATGGCTCTTCACTTATCATTCCTTATCCTGCTCTCCAATCCATTTCCTTGCCCCTTTAATTACTTTCTTCAACTTTTCAGTTACATGCTTATCTGACTTATTCCACATTAACTTGCATTGTTTTACGTGGCTTTCATAATGTTGATTAATTATGAAAGCCTCCTGGTCTTGAACCTGGACTATTTATATGGCGTTGCCCCATCCTAACCACTAAGCCAGATGTTCATGAAACAATTAATAAATTGATTAACTCCTTATCACTTTTACTTATGGTCCAATAAACGTTGGTCTCAATGAAACATCATCATCATCATCATCATCATCATCATATATATATATATGGAACATTTCTCTAGGTAGTTCCTCACATCCATGATTAACATTGAAGTAAATGCCATCAACGAACAACATGTATGCCTATCCCCAAGTGACTCAAGTGGATTCGACCTTGTGATCTCCTTGGCGAATATGACATCGACAAGGCAATTCAAACCACTTGAGTCAACGCTTGGGGTTAATATGTTTGGAAACACCTCATCCCACCCTTAGGCACTTAAGGGAGATTGAGAGTGTTGGTACCTTGCTAGCCGAATTAATGCACAGGGGAAAAATATATCACAAGCTAAATTTGAACTTAGGTGGAGAGGATGACAACTACTCTTTTTAGCCACTCATGCTAGACATAATTTCCAACTATATATATATATCTATGTATGTACTTGCATGCAAGAAGGCTAAACATTTTAAGTTTTTGATCTTTTATGGATTGCCATCACTAGAATCCCATGAAACAATCTTTGTCAAAATTGTATTTTTAAATTTGATGAAATTATTTTTTTCAACATAAAAATAGATGAAGAACATCACAATTGTCAATCACAATAACAATAAATACCTTAATAAAACTTAAATGCTTTAGTTATCTATTCATATTCTGATAAATGTTTTGAAAGAATACTACATTACTCTTCACATTTGATAAATAATAAAAAAAAAAATGTTATCGAAATACAATAATATTAATAATAATAACAATAACAATAACAATAATAATGATTTATTTTTAAGATCGAGATTAAGTCCGACATCAAATTGATATATGAAACCCCTAATATATAATCTTCTCCTAAAAACTATCTACTCTTATGATTTTTTTTTTAAATCTTCCTTAATTTAAACCACTAAAATATATATATATATATATATATATATATAATTAATAATTTTACATAACATATATCCATATCTATGTAAAACAATATAAATAGACCTCGTTATTCACAACACAATAGCTATCACCCCGGCAGCCCATATGCCCTCAACACATTTTTAATTTTTCCGAATGTTAATGGCCATGAAGTCTTCCGCTTCTTCACCACGGACCCTGGTTTTCCTAAGTCGTCTACTTGTTGACCACGTCTCATTACCTATATAAACAACAACCTCTTCTCCATCCTCCCAACCACTGCCACTACTGTGCCACAATCTCATCATCCGTCTTGTCGTCGCGGTGTCGAATCCTGTTCATGCAAAAATGCCGGCCAACCCCGCGCGACTGGGCGAGGTTTGGTATTTCACCAGATCCCAAATACACGAATCTAGCCCTTCCAGAATCGATGGAATCNCTACTCTTTTTAACCACTCATGCTAGACATAATTTCCAACTATATATATCTATGTATGTGCTTGCATGCAAGAAGGCTAAACATTTTAAATTTTTGATCTTTTATGGATTGCCATCACTAGAATCCCATGAAACAATCTTTGTCAAAATTGTATTTTTAAATTTGATGAAGTTATTCTTTTCAACATAAAAATAGATGAAGAACATCACAATTGTCAATCACAATAACAATAAATACCTTAATAAAACTTAAATGCTTTAGTTATCTATTCATATTCTAATAAATGTTTTGAAAGAATACTACATAACTCTTCACATTTGATACATAATAAAAAAATAAATGTTATTGAAATACAATAATAATAATAATAATAATAACAATAATTATTTATTTTTAAGATCGGGATTAAGTCCGACATCAAATTGATATATGAAACCCCTAATATATAATCCTCCCCTAAAAACCGTATACTGTTATGATTTTTTTTTTAAATCTTCCTTAATTTAAACCAATTATATATATATATATATATATATATATATATATAATAATTTTACACAACATATATCCATGTGTATGTGAAACAATATAAATAGACCTAGTTATTCACAACGCAATAACTATCACCCCGGCTGGGTGCGCGGTTGGTAATAACAAGTACCTTTTTCCAAGTGTTGGGAGGAGGTCTTGAGGTCAAATCCGGCTGGGTCTCCGGGACGAATTGTAATGGCTGTTTGTGATGTAAATGATTTATATCTCTAATATAAATCTCCCAACCACTGCCACTGTGCCACAATCTCATCATCCGTCTTGACGTCGCGATGTCGAATCCTGTTCATGCAAAAATGCCGGCCAACCCCGCGCGACTGGGCGAGGTTTGGTATTTCACCAGATCCCAAATAGACGAATCTAGCCCTTCCAGAATCGATGGAATTGACGCAGAGCAAGAGGATCGCCTCAGGATATCGTACTGCCGTTTTATAAGACATGTAGCCATGAAATTAGGGCTACCTCAGGTGACCATCGGAACAGCAATCATATTCTGCCACCGATTCTATCTCCGCCATTCTCACAGCAAAAACGACAGATATACAATCGCGACCATCTGCYTGATCCTCGCCAWCAAAGCCACGGAGGTGCGAAGGAWATTTTTCGAAGATCTGACTCGGCTTTCCTACGAAGTCCWMCATGAAAACGCAGACCGAGCCACTGCGGAACTCATAAAAGACCCCCAATTCTTCGAGCAGAGGAAACAATTACTCTTGAAGGGCGAGCATTTAGTTCTCTCTACGCTCAACTTCGATCTCGACATCGAAACCCCATATCAACCCCTCGTCTCTGCCCTCAAAAAGTTCAACGCCGAACGATGGCATTCTCAGTTTTCACAGGTTTGTTGGAACTTTGTGAATGATGGATTGATGACGACAGTGTGTCTCCAGTTCGAACCCCGTCAATTCGCTGGTGCGGCTTTCTTTTTGGCATCCAAGTTTCTCCGCGTCCAGTTGCCATTGGATACAGAAAACCCTTGGTTGCGGGAGTTCGATCTGTCTCTTCTTCAGCTTGAAGATGTTTGCAGTCAACTGCTAGAGCTTTATGGAACGAGCACCCCAACTCCATCACCAGTTGCTCCTCAAAGCGGAAACAACTCTTCTGCTGGTAATGTTAATGCAGACTATACTCCCACAAGTACGATTACAGCTGTCTCTGTTGATTCCAGGCGGGTCGTACCCTGCAATGAATGCCGCTGAATACCATTGGGCGTGACAGAATTGGTGCAATAGTCAACTGATTTTTATTTTTAAAAGAGTAGTCTAAATGTTTTACCGTTTTAACGTGTGAACGTGTGGAAGTTTTTATTTTTATTTTTTTCGTTTGATTTTTTGCCTAAAATTGGGTGAAGAAGAGTTGGATCTGCAGATTTGAGTGGCTAAGTTTGTGTAATCTAAGTGTTACAG
Organism: Picea mariana; assembly: GCA_032191745.1. Taxonomy (NCBI): domain Eukaryota; kingdom Viridiplantae; phylum Streptophyta; class Pinopsida; order Pinales; family Pinaceae; genus Picea; species Picea mariana. The sequence continues at coordinate 57,679 of JASDQU010012438.1, forward strand.
GGATTTTTCAGCACGCTGAATTCATTTATGCATTCAAAAATGCAATTTAAACAATAGAAAATAGAGATTTTGTCCAGATTTACATGGCCGGATTCCGGCAAAAAAACTCAAAAGGTAAAATGTTTAGCCAACCCCATTTTTAAACAGTAATCAATTACTTTAAAACCCTTTGTTTAAATATTCATAAATTATTTCCAAAAACAGATCTTTTCAGCCACATGGTTTGTTGACTCTGTGGTATTGACTGTGTGGATTACATATAATATGATGAAAGTTTATAAAAGATTCATGATACTCCATTGTAATATGTCAAAAGTTAAGTCATAGATATTCACTTACACTTAATAATAAATTTATTGTTGAGAATTTTTATGATTAATTTAATTTGTTAATCTATAATTGTCAAAAGTTAAGTCCTAGATATTCACTTAACCTTAGCAATTAAGGATTTTCATAGTTAATTTAATTGATTCTCATTAATTATTTCATAATACATGTGGTTCTATATTTGACGAGCGTGATTAAAAAATATTTGTTTTTTGTTAATAAATATTATTTAATTTTAAATCATAATTTAATACAAATTTATCAATATTTGAGAGGTTTCATTAAAAAAATATTTAGTTTTTGTTAATAAATATTATTTAATTTTAAATTATAATTTAAATCATAATTTCATACAAATTTATCAAATACACATAATATTGTTTTAAAATAATATTTAATTTTAAATCATAATTTAATACAAATTCATCAAATATAATTGATATTGTTTTAAAACATGATATTATTTAAGGATAATATAATTAATATTGTTTTAAAACATGATATTATTTGAAGATAATATTTATTAAGTAGTCAAGATTAACCATGTTCCAATTTTATTTAACCTTAACTTTTAATTGAGTGCTTTGCTGTAACAAAATAACAATATATTTATATTAAAAAGTAATGATTTGCTTTACTATTTAAACTTAATCTAATTAGCCAATCATAATTTTATTATATTTCATTATTATTTTTAAATATTAATTAATATTTAAATTTATATTTCATAACTCTTATTAAAATTAAATTATATTTTTTATTATAAATATATTTTATAATCTAAAAAATTATGAATATTTTTTTTTAATATTCTAAAAAAATTATAAATATATATTTTTTTAATATTCTAAAAAAATTATGAATATATCCTCTCTTTTTAACCATTTCAAATAGAAAACTTAAATCTTTCTTTACATCGCTTTATCTTGATTTTGATCATTTCATCCCAAAAAATCATTTAAGTGGGTGTTCCATTTCTTTTTAACCATTTCAAATAGAAACTTTAAATCTCTCATTACATCTCTCTTGATTTTGATCATTTCATCCCAAAAAATCATTTAAGTTGGTCTTGTATATAATTTGAATTTGATCATTTCATTCCAAAAAATCATTTAAGTTAGTCTTTTATATAATTGATGTTCAATTTTTTCAAATTTCAATAATATTTGATCTTAAATTTTATTTTGATTTTATCATTTCATCCCCCCAAAAATCATTTAAGTATATAATTGATATTCATTTTTTTCAAAATTCAATAACATTTTATTTTAATTTTAATTTTTTAATTATTAATCTTGAATCTATAACTTAGTATTTTTTTTAAGTATCTACCGTATTAATTATCAACAAAATTTACAAGAAACACACCATTGTTCCAAAGCCCAAAGAGATCATGACTCTCTCTTGGGATTAAAAACACAAAATAATCTTACCGTAGAGGGGAAACCAAGCTAGAGAACACAACATATGTCTTAAAACCTTAAAAACATAAATCCTAGTTGGTTTATATCCACTAAAAAAATGAAATGTACTAAAATTGGAGAACCTTCTTTATTTGAGCATGAGGAACCCAAGGGAAGGAGGGATTCAAGTCGCCTCAACAAGAAACAACATCAGATCTTTCTGGACCAGGATGATTCCCAATTGGAGCAACAAAGGTCCTCCATGATGACGAGTGAGTCAAGTCACCACCATGATCAAGTAGGTGTTATGAGCTTCTAGGGATTTCAGTCTGCACTCAAGCGGGTGGAAGTCCTCCTTTGGAAGAATACCTAAAATAACCATCGTTTTTGTGTGCCAGTATAATTCCAGGGTACAAAAGAATTTTGAAGGGATTAATCATCCCACCTGAAACTTCACCTCCTCATCGTATTTAAATTCCATGATTAGATGAGCCTCTTCTTCTAGGGATGACATTGTGGCTTTGTCCTCCTCGGGAACAAAATCCTCATAGAACTCTGCAACAACCACTACTACTTTGGCTACACGAGACGACCTCACAGAGGGGGAGTGAGGCTTTTGACCTCTTCGAGCCATATCAAGACATACTAGAGAAATAAGTAAACCTAGCAAACTATTCTTAAAATTAGAGTAATTCCAAATACACAGAAGTTGAGCAACTTCCAGAGCACTACCACAACTATTTAGCCTCTCCAGGTCTGAAATATTGCCCAACAACCAACCAACCAAGCCTTCATAGTTTTTGTTTATCATGAATTTCTGAATAATGAGGAATCATCGACACATCCTCCACCTCGTGCAAAATATCACTCTCTTCAGTCGAATGAACCTCACCATATCTAGTTCTGATGTCGAATTGGGGTAAGGGTACAACCCTTACATCATTTGTTTCATGAGGTCGAAATGGACGATCAAACTAAGTTCTACCACATTCATCTTCATTACTATTGTTGGCCCCTTGCAACCTTGAAAGTAAACCAACAAGAATCTCCATGATAGTTTGAATGATAAGTGAAGGGATATGTGTGTCGTGTTGCATGTTGAGTTCAGTCATCTGTTGTCTAGAGCTAGGTGTCAGCTCCACCTTTCCAACCACATTACCTCCTAAACTAGATGACACCCCATCCAGGGAGGGAATATCAACTTGTGTAAGAGAGAAGCGAAACTGCTTGAGAGGGAGGGGAGGGAGCTCATCCTAGGTAGCATCGAAAAACAACGAGGGGTTATCAAAGCTAATGTTAGCTAGGAGGTCAACCACTTTGTTAGTATCTTGTTGAACATGGGATGGGATAAGGCCAAATATACTTGGTAAGAGAGAGCCGAGCAAGTCAATTAGAGATTCCATTCTCCAATGACTGAAGAGTTTGGAGGAAGAAGATCCCCATTGGAGTTTGGTGAGGAAGTGGATAATGAGCTTGGAATCCCCTTATACAAAAAGTTGAGAAAAATGGAGCTTGTGGGAAATTTGAAGACCTCTGACCAGGGCCCAAAGTTTAGCCACATTATTGGAAATGATTCCCAAGTAACCATAGTAGATTTGAAGGATCTTTCCATTGTTGTCCCTAAGACTAATCCATAACTAGTAGTCTCTAGATTGTCTTTAGAGGAACCATCAAAATTAAGTTTGATGAACCTAGGAAGGGGGGAGGACCAGGACAAGGGGATGAATGGTTTGGCGGGTGAGAAGAAGAAGGGAAATAAGGTGAGGGGGAGGAGGGTAACCAAACAGATAAAAGGGAGCTCTCTTGTGGAGAACAATTAAGGTCTTTAGGGTCCCATTTTTATTTTGAGATGGCCTCTTCAATGTTCTATATAATATTGACCAAAATAATGCTCAAAGACATGGATTGATATTTTAATATTCTTTTATTATGCTCCTTCCAAATTTCTCATTGTGAAAATCCTAGGAAGAGGTGTTAGATGCGATTGAGAACATGGCTAGTGAAGCATGAATCACACAAGGATATGATGGTGGATCTGATGGAATTCTTGATGTGATCAGATTTCCTAAAAGCGATAATACCTTGGTCCCATAGTTTATTACTAAAGGAGAAAAAATTTAGGAGATGTTCCATAGACTGATCATTTTGGGTGCATGGACCATATAATAGATGTCCCTAGAATCCCCTCTCGAAAAGATGATCCCATGTGAGAATATGGTTGTGAAATAGCTACCAAAGGAAGGTAGTGACCTTAGGCCAGAAGTTCACTTTCCAATTTTTCTTCAAGAAATACCCATTTGGGAGGTCAGAGTGTTGAGCAGTAAGGTGATAAGCTTCCTTGAGGGTAAAAATTCCAGTAGGATGATAGCCCCATCTAATTTTATTAGGCTAGGAGGAGACTTTGATTTTCCTCTAATTGAGGAGATTCATCAAGGATGGAAGAAGGGGACGTTCCTAGAGGGGAATGTGGCCAAGATCTATATTCCGGGATTTCTAGTTTGAATCTGTTGAGGTGAGAGACCAGTAGACCTCAACCTACAAACCTTGAAGATTTTGGAGAGAGATTTTCAAGGGATTCAACAATTGATCAGATTGAATAGAGGGAAGTAACTGCCAAGAATCCTCCCCCAAAAGAGTTGAATTCCCATTACAGATTTCCTGAAATCTATGTTGTTGAATAAGCCACATGTTTTTCCAAGCAAACTTCCAAATGAGGGATCCATAGGAAGCATCCATCAGTTGAATGAGTTATGAGGAGTCAAGTTTTTCTTTGTATTTCTATTTTTGAAGGCTACTCAGCAATTCCCCCTTTTGTTGTAGCTATCAACACCAAATTGTTTCCCCAAGAGTTTTGTTGAGAACTTCGGGATCTCGGAGGCCAAGTCCCCCTTTCAACTTTGGTAAGCATATGGTATTCTAGGCTACCAAGGCCCATTTTTTTGAAGATTGGAATCCTTTCCACATAAAGTTCCTTTGAAATCCTCTAACATAGTTAAGAATTATTTTGGGAGATGCTAAGGCCAAAAACAGATATAGAGTAATCACTTGGAGAATAGATTTGAGAAGAACCAATATACTAGCAATGTTGAGGGGGAAGAAAGTCCAACTAGATAACCTTTTGTTGAGTCGTGAGAGGAGATATTTCCATGAACTATTGTGAACTCTAGAGGTAAGCAAGGGGACCCCAATATATTTGGATGAAAGGGAGCTCCTGGAAAATCCCAAGATATGGGTGATATGAAATTGGGCTAAGAGGAAGGTATTGAATAATAAAATATAAGACTTTAGGTGATTGATGGAAGTGTTGGAAGCTTCCATGAAATTGTCAAGAATTTTTTTGAAGGCTCTGGTTTCATGAGCAATGGGGAAAACCATTAACAACGTGTCATAGAAAAATTGGTTATGGGTAAAGGGATAAAAAAAATGATGGCTAGAAAAACCTTGGATCTTGCGATCAACCACTACAACTTTGAGGATACGACCTAACCCTTCAGCCATAAGAATAAAGAGGAATAGCGAGAGGGGATCTCCTTATCTGATACCACGGGAATGGAGAAAGGGTTAGGAGGGGGTACCATTAAACAAGAGGGAGAATAAAGTAGAGTAAATTAGGTCCATGATCCATCTAACCCAATCCCGATGAAACCCAAATCCAGGAGAATTTCCTTAATGTACTTCCCGCTAAGATTATCTAAGGATTTTGACATGTTCAACTTGATGAGCATGCCTGAGTTTTCGGTAGTTTTTAAGGAGTAAGAAACCTCATGAACCAGGAGGATACTATCCAAGATTTGGCGCCCCTCTACATATCCATATTGTTCAGGGGTGATTAGGGTGGGTAGAAGGGGCTTGAGAAAAATGGCGATAAATTTGGAGATAATCTTGTAAATGACATTGTAGAGGGAAATGAGGAGAAATTTGTTAGGGTCAACTACCTTCTCATCTTTGGGAAAAAGGGTAAATAAGGTAGAATATAAAGTTGTAAGAACACCAAAAATTCTTTAGGATTCCTGCACAAGAGTTAAAACATCCCATTTGATTATCGACCAAAAATGATGGAAGAAGTATGAGTTTAAGCCATTAGGGATTGGGGATTTTCTTGCTGCCAAATTGAAATTAGTCACTTCAACTTCAGAGAGGGAAATGGGTCGCATGAGTCTATTGTTTTTCTCCTCAAAGATTGAGTGGGGGATATTTTGAGAAATGGAACAAATGGAAGTAGAGCGATACAATTGGGGTTCTATAAGTAGTTCCTGTAAAAAAGAGGTTAGTGCTTGCTCAATATCTGAGTGAGAGGTGAGTTTGTTATGTTGACCCGAAATGAGATGAGTGATGCAATTGGCCTATTGCCTCTAGATCATTGAATGGTGAAATAAATTGGAGTTGTGTTCTCCCTCCTTCAACCATTGAACCCTTGATTTTTGTATCGAGAGAATTTCCTCTAGCTTTTATTGTTCCTCAATTTGATTAGCCAAATATTTTTCGTGCTTAGACAACTATGGTGATTTTCCATGGGAGATAGTTTGCTTCTAAATTATCTCCATCTCAGATTTAAGGAGCCTTTAAGCTTGGAAAATATCCCCAAAGACTGTCTTGTGACATATTTCGATGTGATTCTTAAGGGTCTTGAGACACTGTTGGAAACAATAAATGAGAGATCCATTGAGTATCTTAGGCTCCTCCCACCAGTTATTTAAATTACCAAGGAATTCAGGATGAGAGATCCATAATTTTTCAAACCAAAAGGGATTTTTGTGGCGTTTATCAAAGGTATCAAGGGATAAACAAATTCGCTAGTAATATGATCCTACTGCTTGGAGGATGGAAGCTTCCATGTGCATTCCAAAGAGAAAGAGAGATTCTGAGATTAAAAACAGATCTAACTTAAAAGAAACTTGTTGAAATCCTCCTTGGTCATTGTCTAGTTATAAATTCCATTACTAGTATTTGGATCGATTAACTGGTGACCTCAAAGTGCTCCTGTTCCACTCGTTTGATACCTCCCTTATTTTCCTCTAGGGAGGTGATGATATTAAAGTAACCTCCCATTAGCCAAAAGTGGGGATGGGTTAGTTATGTAATATACTGTATTTTTTTCAAAAGATAAGCTTTTCCCCTAACTGCTGCGGTCGATAGAAATTAGTAATAAATCCTGAAGTTTCTTCCCCAAGAGGTTGGAACTTTGTTGAAATACTATATTTTGTACAAAAGAAGTTCTAGAAAATAAATTTATCTAGATTCCAAAGGAGTGCAAGGCCTCCCACTGTCCCTGTAGATTCGATGGCCATAGAACATCCTATCTTGCAAATTTTGGAGAGAATTGTCCCAAGCACTTCTTTTGAACATTTAGTTTCTTGAAGAAGCATGATGTTTGGTGATTTTGATTGCAAATTGTTTCGTAAGAGTTTATTATTACTATTACCATTCATTCCATGAATATTATAGGAGCTAAATTTCATTGGAAATTTGGGAAGGGTTGGAATGTGTCCATCATTAGGGAATTATGGCCCTAGTTGACCAGGATGTCACCAATTTCTCGCAAGAGATGGAGGTTGGATTTCTTACCTCTATGTTTGTCTTCCTTAGGATTTTTCTTGGGATTAAGATTGCTGGGTTGAATTCCTATATTTGGATTTGGCACAATGGCCCCAAAGGGTCCCGGGGCCTCCCTTATTCATTTTCGAAGGGATTTCCTTACCAACAGAATATGTTATGGGGGAATCGATTGCACATCCTACCTACAGACTACATCTACAATGCTCTGCAGATCTATCCCGTTTAGATCCATTTCATCCATCTTTAATTCTAGACCATATTCTATGTCCTGGGGCATGGGGGTGTCCTATAGGTGAGGCATATCAGGAGGGGG
>JASDQU010012438.1:72766-85020 GCA_032191745.1 Picea mariana
ATATACCAAACCATCAACCTGTACCATACCAAACATCAACTGTGTACCACAACAAGTGCACCAACCATGCAACATAACTTGTACCAAACCGTGCATCAACCATGAACCATAAATTGTACCATATCCCTCAATCATCAACCATGTGCATCAACACCATACCAAGTACCAATCCTCAACCAAATACCAACATCACCAAGAGATGTATATCATACATGTGTTGTCATATACCAAGTGTAATCCTCAACAATGTATCAATATCAATGACAACCATACACCATGTTCCAATGCTTCAAGGTTGTACCAAGAATAAGCCTCAAGCATATAACAACCTCACCATGTAGTCAAACCAGATACCAATATACCAATACAACCAAGATGTAGTACTACTCAATGTACAATACTAGTATCACCAAGATGTACCATGCATCAACAAGACATGCCTCTCAAGCATGCACCATACCATCACCAAGCATAAACAATACTCACATAAGCATACCTATGACCTGTAGCTGACCTGTTGTACTGTAACATTGACCTACAACACTTTCACAACCTTCAACAACATGGTACCAACATTCTCCCCAATTATGTCTTTTTCTTATGGGACAAAGACTACCTATCACGCGAGGCCTTGCATGACGTCACTTAGGCACCTCGTAGGGGTGTCTCTCATGAAACCCTCAAGCTGAACCACGAGGACCTGCCAAATTAGGGTTACAAAAAAATCCTTGCACGCTCCAGCTCTGAAACTTTCGCTCTTTCGTCACACTTTCTCCGTTGCCTCAATATTGCCATTAGATTCTCCAATAGACAAAAGTACTAGACCATAACAATCACAAGACAAATATTCAATGTAAGTGTGTGGGTCAAATGAATTTCTCATGATGTGTATTTATAATTTTTCTAGGTAACCTCTTTCCTTATTCTTAGGGCTTATTTACTTTCTTGTTACAACCACTTTACCCATTTAATCATTGACTTGTAACTGCTTAGGGGCTTCTTGACCATTCTTTGGGGCTTCCAACTTCACAAGGCCATATCTCCCTAACCGTGAGGAACCACGTGGTGTGCCATGTATCACTAGAAAAAACACATCAATGGATATCCATATATGAGTGTCTTACTTGCATTTATACTTCCCTTCATGTCAATATTCCTAAACTAACTTTGGGTCTCATAACCACACCTTCGGGGCTTCATCTATACTTCATCAAATGCACCAAACACATATGTTGACATCAACCTCTCCATCAATGACCACTAACTCACCATTAATATCAATCAATATCATCCACATATCTACGGATTTCAGACTTCTCCAAGGGTTGACATCAATGACAACCAAATATCCAAACCAACTCTCCAATAATTACATCTACATTGATTCACAAACAATTCTTAAAATTGTGCATACCAACAATTGCTTCACATTATTCACTATTCATATGAATTGAAAGGAATCATCAGTCCTTACTTGTGTATTGTTTCAACATACCAAGTTTTTTTTTCCAAAATGCATTCAAACATCACAAGTAATGCATCAAAGCAAGACAATACCTATTTGTGTAGTCCATGGATCTACATCCATATGTCTACCTCTTTAACTTGGCTCACTATTTTTTCTTTACATGCCCATTTTGTGCATGATCCCAACCAATAATTTACAAGAATTATCGAAGTCTCCTCTTCCTTGCGATCACTCACCCTCAAGGCAAGCATTCCCCTCTCTTCTATACAATCCCTCGAGTGATCCATATTTACTTGCCAAGGTTTTCTGGCACAAGAATATTTTTTTGAGACTTCACTGAGCCTTATAGACATGGCGTCCCTCTAGCTTTCTCTTACCGAGGCATCCCTATGACCCTTGTTACCACAACACGTCATTCGCTATGGAGATCAAGGCTTATCACAGGGTTCTCATGTCACACATTAGCCTTTTTCCACACTTTCCAAGATTGACAACCATCATCTGCCCCTCTAGGACATATCTATTATCTCACCTATATCACATGCATACAATAACTAAGAACTACAACATTAATTTTCAATCAAATTTATTTCAAATTTGTACCTAGAGATTTTCAATTTTCAAATTATCATTTTCAGATATGTTCCACATAGGTACCTTATTCATATGTATGAGAATTCCTTTTCATAACAATTTGGATCTTTTACAACCATCAACCATTGGTCTCCCTTATAGTCTTGCACTGTTTCCATTTCCAAAACCATATTTCCTACAATCTTCAATCTTCGCACAACCAACCAATTGCTATTTTTTTATGCACATTACTATTGGAATACTGAGAGGGGTGGGGGGTTAATCAGTATAAACACTTCCTTAATCATGTTAAGTTTTGAGTTATTATTAAGTTTATTTTCAATTTACTAGATAAGCATAACATAGGTAGGATCACTGAGAGAAATACAATCACAAGATACACAACATTTATCTCGGGAAAACCTCATAGGGGAGAAAACCTAGCAAAAACTTCCTTAATATAGATAGCCATGACAATGCCAAGACAATAACCCAAAACACTAGAGAATATTCAAGACTGAGAAATGTGCCTCTCTCTCCTCCTTCTCCCAAATTCATAAATATCCAAACTTGCGCAATGAGTGAGTGACTTATGTGAGTGAGAAGATGAGGTTTTATCCTCTCTTATTTATACTAGCTGAGGAGTGTTAGAGTGATGTATGTTCACTGGGAAAATTCGACTTGTTCAACTAGTGGCTAAAGCCACTTTAATTATCCCTAGGGGCAGACTTCTCAAATAGCATGTTATAATTAGGGCTTGACCAATCCACAAAAGGGGATTGGTCTAATTAATACTAACTCAGTAATAAATAGAATACTTTTTGCAGTTACAATATTTCAACATTTCCCCTTAACAAGAAGGGTATTCTACAAACACAACTCAATACAACATCATCATCATCATCATCGAGAGAGAGAGATGTAAGCAACATCAACAACATCTAGAACACTAACTGGAACATCTATAAATCATCAAAAAAATTTCTCATTATCATCGTTCACAACATGGAGATGGAGTAACATCATCATCCTCATCATGATGAGGCTAGAGTAACATCATAATCATCTTTAGCATGAGGCTAAATTAACATCATCATCTTCTTTAGCATGAGGCTAAAGTAATATCATCAACATTTTTAGAGTGAGGATAAAGTAACATCGTCATATTCTTTATCATGAGCCTAAAGTAATACCATCTTCAACAAGAAGCTGCAGTAGCATCATCATCGTCATCTTCAGTAAGACGCTGAAGTAGAATCATCATCTTCAACAAGAAGCTAAAGTAGCATCATCATCATCATCTTCAACAAGAAGATGAAGTGGAATTATCATCATCATATTTAGTAAGAAGATGAAGTGGCATCATCATCATCATCTTCATCGATAAGCTGAAGTGGCATCATCATCATCATCATCATCATCTTCATCAAGGATATGAAGTATCAACATCAATAGCATGAAAATATCACCAACACGAGGTTGGTACAACATCATCAACAACACGAGGTTGATACAACATCAATGACAACATGAGGCTGATACAACATCAACAACAACATGAGGCTGATACAACATCATCAACAACAATATCATTATCATGAGGCTGACACATCAACATCAACAACATCATCATCGCATCACGAGGCTAGGGAAACATCAACATCAACATGAGGATGTAAATCATCAACACGAGGCTGGAAAAACATCAACATCAACATGAGGCTAGAAATCATCAACACAAGGTTGGAAATCATTATCACGAGGATTGAACAACATCAACATCAAATGAAAAAGAATGAGGCAAGTGCAACAAAATTTTGTGGCACTATAATAGATCCAAAGGATCTTCCTAGGAATTGAAAGATTCCCTAGGATATAAAATCCTAATGGAGCTATCATGTGGTACTCTGATAGACCCAAAGGATATTCCTAGGAATAGAAAAATTCCCTAGAATATAAAATCCCAATGGAGCTACAAATACTGACCAAATATAGTATATACATGCACAAGTACTCTGACATCCTATCCTTACAGACCTTTGGGATCTATCCAGGGATGATCAGTCCCCTAGGATATAAAATCCTAACTGAGATACTCATTATTGGTCAGGGTACCATAGCATCATCAACACTACTGCTCCTTTCAACGGAGGTCCTTTCAGACTATACCGAAATTGTCTCAAAAGTATTTAAACTTTACATGAGACAGAGGCTTGGTCTACAACCTACTCATCTGTGCCAAAATATTGGCACTTTAAATCTCCCATGTGCATCATATCATGAATGAAATGATATCGGATCTCTATGTGCTTTGATTCATCATGGAACACGTCATATTTATACAACTATGGTTATCACATAGGATCCCAATGGCTTCAATCTCGAGACCAAATAGATCTATCAATAACATTTGAAGCCATATGGATTCACAAATCGTGGAACATGCTGTAATATATTCCGCTTCTATCATGCTGAGAGAAATACTGGATTTCTTCCTACTCTTCCATGAAGTCATGGCTGACCTTAGACTGAAACAACATCCTGAAGTGCTCTTTCTATCAGAAACACTTCCATCTCAATTTGAATAAGTATATCCATACAATTTGAAGTCATGATCTTTAGTATAACATAGACCAAAATCCAACGTACCCTTAAGGTATCTCATCACATTTTTTGCATCATCAAGGTGAACAAGCCTGGGTTCTACTAGATATTGACTCAAGGAAAAAAATATATCTGGCCTGTTATTCATCAAATACATCACCGAACCAATAATATGTATGTACAAAGTAGCATCAACGAATTCTGATGAGGTATCAACCAGGAGCTTCAACTTCATTTCCATGGGTGTATTCATGGATTTACATTCCAACATGTCAAACCTATTTATTATTTCCACTGCATACTTCCCTTGGTTAAGGAATATCTTCTCTCGGTTATGACAAACTTCAATACCTAAGTAATCATGCATTAGGCTTTGGTATTTCATATCAAATTCTGCAGTGATCTTCTTCTTACAATCAGTGATGATATTTTCTTCTCTAGTTAATAATAATTCATCCAAATACAACAACAATATAACCAGATAATCATTCATAACCTCGAAGTAAAGTTTAGAATAAACTTTACTCTTGGTAAATCCCAAGCTCGTCAGGAAAATATCAATTCTTCCATACCAAGCTCTAGGAGCTTGCTTCCATTTGTACAGATCCTTCTTCAACTTCCATACATGTGTCTTTCTATATTTAACTTCAAATCAATTTTTCAAATCACTTTGTACCAACCTGGTACACTTTCTTAGCTGCAACTCAATCTGCACAATCATGTGCTAGCTCTATGTGTTTTTTGCAAAAAACTATCTATCTCACTGCCCGAGAGTATGTCCTCTCCTCTTTTTGTAATTGTTCCTTCTAGAACTGGGACTTTGCACCTGCATTTTATCTGAAGCTGAGAATGACTTACTTCATTATCAATGTGGCTACTGAAATCTGAGAGAAAATCTTCTACTCTATCATGACAATAGCTTCATTTGAAACTGAGAGTGTTTCAATAACTGGCATTGAAAGTAGCTCTTCTTCTTTCATGGAGGTAACTCTATCTGCTAGTGTAGTCATGTCTCCATGTCCTGACCAATGTACTACACCAATTGGCATTGGAGATAACTCAATCTCAAATACAGGGATTTAACCCCCTGAATCTCATACTATATTAGAATCATGGTTGTCCTAGTTGTCTTCATGAATACTCTGGACCAAGTGTCTTGTCATAGTCTTCTCCCTCTTGCTGGGAGAAACCTTTGGAAACACATCAGCCTTTGTACATCTACAATGTGCTTCAGTTGTTTAGGTCAATCTTGGAAGTCAATACTGACTTCTCTTGTAGTATCATGGAAAAATTCATATCCTAGTCTTTATGACTAGTTTCCTTCTCTGTCAATGAAACAAGGGAATATACCTAAGAGATTTCATATCTCCTAGAAGTTTATGAAGCTATGGTCTATTCTTCTCATGGAATCAATATCCCAGTCTTGGAAGTTGTCTCTTCATCTGATTCTTTATGAGATCTGACTTACTCTTGATTTCTTTTGAGTCTACAAGGACTTCATCATCTCTTATAGGGTATACTTGGTGTTGAATACCAAGTGTAAATATGAAGGGTTGAGTCAGACTTCAATCAAGTTTTTCTTTCCGTCAAGGTGGCTTCATTATCATTTGACTAAGTCTTCTGTGATTTATGTTGTAATGTTTGGTCATCTTTGGAGCCTTATGATCCTTATAATCAATCTCCATAAGAGATAATCTGGATCTCAAAAATAATCTTCTTCTTCATCTTCGCTGGTACATGGATGTATATTGTCATGTACACAACTTGGGTAGTTTGATTCATGTCTCATATTAATATGTTACCTCCTGCAACCTTCACTATAGTTTCCTTAGGGCACCGGTGACCTGCCCGGAACAAGAACAACAAGGGGGAAACAAGAGATAATAATAATACTCTTTATAACGATAATGAAGAAAAACCAAGAGCAATTAACACAATATATCCTTTAGAGCCATTACTTGTGACCTGCCTGCAACATGGTTTAAAAGTAATAAATACAATACTGAGAGAAAGACTCTTCTAGTGTTGTGAATACTCATTCATTCATGGTAACCTAGAGACAAACCAAGAAGTTTCTCTTGGAGGAGATGTTAGTTATGTCTTGTGAATGATCACAATAAGAATTTATCTCAATATGTTCACATGCTACCAAGTATGCTATCTCAACTATGAGGTAGCTATCAAACTTGACATGTGCAATTTTGAATATTATCAACTTAATCAATCAAACCTGGAACCCGAAGTTTTGTCCTCAAGAATGAGTGTGTTTCTTTTCTTTCTAGTCTCCTTCACTCAATATGACAAATGATTTCTTCAACCTGTCTTTTGTACTAAGAGAATATGTTATCTTGAAAAAAATCTAAGTTAGAGAATAAACTCTATAAACTCAACTTTAATCAACCATGATAATTTTGACCAATGGTTAGTATGATTTCAACATATAGCCTAAATTTTCATGAGGTCAAAATAATGTTATAACAAATAGATGAAAATAAAAATAATAAAACATAGGGTGCATTATTCCTCTGAATGTGTTGGATCTAAGATCCTTCTAGATCTATGGAAAGAGATCCCTTCTACTGCAACTATCCTTTGAATGTTAACAATTTGAATATATGTAAGTACATACCTTAGATAGTATTTGTAGGTAATGGTACCATCCAATAGCAACATTAATAATAACCAACCCTTTAAAAAATTTAAGGGTGAAGGCAACTGGTACTACAAATGATACTTCAATTGATACTGCAACTGACACTGCAGTTGATTGTGAAACTACAACTGCAATTGCAACTTAGGGTTTTATGAGGAAACCCCAATTTCCAAACTTCAAATTTTGAAATTATGATCCAGGGACTAGATGCGCCAGAATGAGGAGAGTTTGTTGGAGCTGTTAGATTTAAAAAATTTCAAGTTTTTCCCCTTGAAACTTGACCTGCGCAAATTTGGACTAGTACTTCTGGTACTTGTTCTAGTTTCCTGGTTTTTTTAGTTTTCTTGTTTTCTGGTACCATTCAAAACTAGGGTTTGAATTTTCAAAGAATTTGTCCATTGAAAAGGTGTCCCTGAGATGCCAAAATATTCACTAGGGAAGGACACACTTTTCTAGATGTTTTTTAGGTAAAAATTCCTTTCTAATAAAAATCCCTAATTTTCTTGTATGACAACATTGACATTTTTGCTTATCCAATGAAAGGTTCTCTCTTCATCTTAGCTCTGAAACCATTTAAAGTTTTGATCTAGTATTAAGTTTCTTTTCAATTTACTAGATAACCATAACATAGGTAGGATCACTGAGAGAAACACAATCACAATATACACAACATTTATCCTGGGAAACCCTCATGGGGGAAAAAACCGAACAAAAACTTCCTTAATATAGATAGCCAATACAATGCCAAGAAAATAACCCCAAACACTAGAGAATATCCAAGACTGAGCAATGCACCTCTCTCTCCTCCTTCTCCCAACTTCATAAATCTCCAAACTTGTGCACTGTGTGAGTGACTTGAGTGAGTGAGAAAATCTGGTGCCAACCTCTCTTATTTATACGAGTTGAGGTGCGCTAGAGTCGTGTCTCTTCACTAGAAAAGGCCGACTTGTTGAACTAGTGGATAAAGCCACTTTAATTATCCCTAGGGGTCGACTTCTCAAATAACATGTTATAATTAGGGTTTGACCAATCCACAAAAGGGGATTTGGTCATTTACAATGCCTGACATGATCAATCCACAAAAGGGGATTGGTATAATTAATATCGACTCAGTAATAAATAAAATACTCTTTGCAGTTCCAATATTTCAACAAATCATACCTTGTATAAGTATTTCTTTTATCATTGTAGCCCTATCCTCATAAGGCACTAGGCATAAAAATTATTAACAATGCATTCGTGCTATTACTTTCCTTGTTGTCATCAAGTCATTATTGACAATAATGACCCATTAATAGATCATACCTTATAACTCATCACGAGTTATAATACATATTTTTTCATGCTATGTACATAGTTATTTTATCACCATATATACCACAACATTTCCATACCTTGAATTTGCATGCATAATTCAGTACTTAGTCAATATGAATCTACATATCTTTGTACAACCATGAGCTCAGAAATTGGATCATATGTTCATTTCATTTCACCTCTTTTATGAGGACTATAATCAGTTCAAAGAACACATTTTTCTTTTCTTAACTAGGTTATTTCAGCAACAAGTTTAATTCATTACAGGTCAAATAAATTGACCTTACAAATTTTTCCCCTGGTCCTCTAAACATGATGAGTTATAGATACAGGCTTTAGTCCTTTATTAAAGTGACAATTCATTACTATAACCAAGGGTTCTATAAATTTCTCACTTAAGTTCCTTGAACCACAAGGAATTATCCATAATGGTCTTAGCCCTTAATGCCTATCAACACATGCCTACTATTGTACGAGTAGTTATTAGTTTGACAAAGGAACAACATAATCTATCTATTGAAATTTAGCCATAATTTCCAAGGTATAGTTTCAATCTGTTTTCCTACTACTCAAGGAACTCGTGCATATATTAAACAATCTTTTAAACACAAAGAACTAATTTAAACAGACTCATCACTAGCCTTACTATATCATTCTTGAGACTGACTTCTTGTCCATCCAAGCCTAGTGTTGTAGCCTAATATGATACCACTTGTAAGAAATCCAACCTCCTAAGTACTCCTTTAAGGGATGGGGTATTAAATTTTCACATTCCTTCAACCATTTTCCAACCTCGTTTTGAGGACACCATCATCTTCTTCTTGCCTAGATTTTTACAATGAATTTAAGTTTGCTCAAAACGAAGCTCTAGATGAAAATTTATGGTTGTTTGAAGTTTTAAGGATTTATCAGAAAAATGTCTCTGTACTCCATGTGGATCCATGTCATATTTCCCATTTGACATTTCACTGACGTGCCCTACCTGCAGGGCATGGCTGCTGACTATGCATCAGTGTGGCGCTAGCCAATTGGCCACCGAACCTTTGACACATCGACCTTCGGGATATTCCATGATCAACTTGGAGCCCCACATTCTTTGTAGGTCTACCCTCACCAGATAATGACACTTGTCCACTAGGTCATCAGACTGCAAGACCTCGAGATATCAGATCTTGGAATCGCGAGACCTCGACCCTTTTTACTATTCATATAGCCCAAAAAGCCCAATCCAATATGAGTTGGCAGCAAGGAAACATGATCCTATCCACAACGGGCCACTTGTTATGACATGTGGCCTTTCCATTGTCTACCACATGGCATGACACATGGAACTTGTACCGCTTCGACACTTGTCACTCATTTCCTCCACAAAACCTTATCTCACTATGTCAAATATGTGTTCCATGTGGCACCAATCACATCATGACATGTGGACCCTCCACATGGGTTGGCATGGATGTACATGTCATTGAAGTGTCCAAGGTTCACGTAACAAGGAGTTAAAAATTGTCCACGTCCTATTCGTTGAATGATGTCATCCGATGTCATCTCAGATCTATCGAGAATTGATCATTGACCCTCTTTGTAAGGCCTATTTCCCAAAACCTCCTGGTGGTTTGAGATTCGAAATACAACTGGCATCCTGGGGCATTTGGCCCTATCTAGTCATTCCATCTGGAATGACATGTGGCGCTCATACCACTTGACATGTGGAATTCTTTTTCCACTTGGAACTTCATCCAAATATGTGAAATTAAGGTGACATGTGGCCCTCCCTCATCATGACATGTGGTGCCACCATGCAATTATAAACATCAGGACCAAAACCCCTTACTGAAATCCTGTATATTAAACCCCCCCATGGTCCACTATCCGGGGATTACGAGATACTTAATTAGGGTAATACCATGATTAAGGGACATATTAGTGCATTGATTCTCAAGGTTACAGGTCTATGAGATCTACAGTTGATATCTCTCATGCTCAGATCCGATAACTTTCAGTGTTTCCCTTCACGATTCTGGTGTGGTAGTGGCTTAAGGGATCAGATGGTGGAGGTTGAGTCATCGGCCCACAAATCAATGGTTCTCATATATATGGACCTCGACCCTTAGAGAGACCTACATATTAGGGAATTTTTTATGCCTTGAGGGTCCGATGCCGAGATACATCATGTTGATGTTAATAATCTCTCATGAGATGACACATGGAGTGCAAGGTTCCAACACTCTCCAAGTTTCGTGATGATCCACAACATGTGTTGGATTTAGTTAAAGGGGAATCAATGGTAAAGATTTATTTTGTGATCAAGATCAATGGTGGGATATTTCCATCATGTAGGATTTAAGGAAGACATGTGTCACCACCAGGTAACCATGGGAATTGGACCGCGACTCTTTATGATTCTATTGCACACTAAAAATTCTTGTGGTCCACTGTATAGGGATTATGAGATGATTAAGGACATTTGATTATGGTGTTACGACCCCAAACCTTCAGCATGAGATCTACGAATTAGATGTGATGAATTTCCAAAGCTGACGTCTCAAGTTTTAAGGTGCTCTTCTGAAGGCTGGAGCCTACCCGGGGTCCACAATTGGCTTAAGTGTGAATCAAATAGCGAGAATTGTCAATATCTGGACCTCTTGTCTACCAAGATATCATGACACATAACTCTTGACGTCACCTTCTCTCTCTCATCTTTACGCTTATAAATAAAGGTATGGAACTAGGGTCCATAACCCTATTCCTCATATATCAGGTATTGAGACTTATAAATGGGTTTGGAATTAGAATTCCCCCAAGGTCCGATGCTCTAGTGCCCCAGAAAACTGGATTCCCTCCTAAGATTTTACGAAGATCTACAACTATGATATTTCAATTGATACATCTAAAAACTCTTGATCAATCATCAATATCCTGGGATCAAAAGAGATCTTCATGATAGAGATCAACGTTGGAGGTTATCTCCACCTTCAGATCTAATGGTCGTGGATTAACAAAAGTTTATAATGAAATTTCAACAAGGTAAAGGTCCATATTCTGACGACTGAGATCTACTCTATCTCGGGGATCAACAAATGCTAATTCTCATCGCTCATATAGTGATGTATAGATGTAGTTTGAAATTGTTTGGCCTTGGTAGTAAGACAAAGGGTTAGAGTTAGTGAAGTAAGGCACTTCAATCTCACTAAATCATAATATGATGAAATTCATTAATGAAATGACCTCCGACCCGTAGATCAATCTTACATATTCAAAATAATACAAACGCTCCAGACAGTGAATCCATTTACATACATTGATTCTTATAAACATAATTATAGGTATATTTATCATTCAACTACATGGGATTTCCAACAACAACAGAAAACAAGCCCATTTACCAGAAATGCACATTTGCAACACAATCATAGGTAGCCATCTAATTATTTTAACTCAATTACACATGGAATAATAAATACTTATTTTCTTAATAGGATTTAACCAACCAACTAACTATGGGTATTATCCTCTCCACCCAAGCATATACTTTTCATTCTCAGTCACTTTGACAGCAGGCCACCCCCGTGCAAATACATGATACCACGAGGGAATTTCTCTACACTTTTTCTCTCTTGCAACAACATATCTCTCTTC
>JASDQU010012438.1:112791-147655 GCA_032191745.1 Picea mariana
CCCCATGTATGTTTTATGTTTTAGAATGTAATCTAAGATTCTTATATAGATAGGCTTGCATCCCACTACCTAATTCTTAGTAGTCATTAAGGTCATAACTTTGTTCTCATGATAGAATTGTCACAGAGTTCCTCCACATAGAACTGTCTCATCTTGCAACTCCCTTGTTGCATATCCATCACTAACTGAAATGACCTCAACCTAGAGTCAACCTAAGCTTTTTCATTTCATATTTTTACCTAATATTCCATAAGGAATTATCAACATGCATCTCTATGATGCATTCAGATGGTACATTCCACATGTATCCTTATTCTATTATCTTATGTCAACAATGAAATTAACTACATGCATCAACATATTGTGTCCCTACCATAGGCACACTTTACAATTTCACATGCATACACAATTAAGTCATTTCACTCATGATTCTTCACAATCATTCACATACAGTTTTGGGAGGCATATTCATTTTTCCTTCTATAATTAAAAGACATTCTTGCTCATTTACCCTTTCAACAATTTACAAGAACAAAGTACACCCTCCTGAAGTTATTATTCAAAATAGAAAAATTTAGACCCTTCTACATAGGGTCAACCATGTATCCATGTTCTTACTCAGATATCACGGTCTACTTGCCCAGACAGTCTATTATTATGCATAACAATTGAAGATGTTGGCATATTCTTCGTCCTTGTCCCAAATCGATGAATGATATTTAATTTTCATAACTTCCCCACATTTATGAAGACATCCATTACCATGTTTATTTTTCACATTTACTTAATCATGTTAAGAAATTATTGTTTGGACATGTGATTTCCACGTTTAGGGGATTAGAAAGGATTAATATGTATGCAACCTTTTATTTCTATGTTGGGGTGATTAGCAAGCACTACTTCAACCTACACTTATCATATTAGGGCCATGTGTTTGTTTTTATGGGATGTGAACTGTGATGCCAAGTTTGGCCTTTGTTCAATTAATGCATGTGTTACGAGGGGGAAAACCATGGAAATCTCCCAGGTGGAGAGAAGTGGGGTTTCAATTTCAATTAACACATGCATTACCACGTAGAGAGTGTGGAGTGCTACTAGGTGGAGAGTGGTTGAGTTTTGACTATGCAATGCACATTTTCCTTCCTACCAGTGTTGTTACGTTTTAGTTCTTGACAATTGGTTACTTAGGCATGGAAAATATTGGACAACATTTTCTTTAAATTTGTTTCCATTTTCCATGTCTATTCTTTACATGTTAATGTTTCTCTTCATTGACCTCATGCAATACCATCTTGTGCGAATAGTGGTATACTATTATCAGATCTAGAGTTATGGATTATATACCTTTGTAGACTATACCAGTAAAATCTTGGGCGAAGGAGGTCTCATACACCAATTTGGTGTCTGGCTTGGCCATGACCTTAAAAATAGATTATTATTATTATGATAAAGAGCAATGGTGAATGCATACAATGCTTCCTTTGTAAAATTGCACACAAGTGACGTACAACCAATTGTTGTTTATTTTTATTTTTTAAACCATCTTGTCTTCTATCGTGACACTGAGAGACATATAGATTAATTAAAAATACCATATCAATGGAATCTAAATCGTATAAAAAAAGAATGAAAGAAGCAACAAATCTAACCATGAATAAATAATGATCGATCATGGGCATGGATAAATCCAACTCTCCCATATTTATTAAATAAGCTCATATTAATAATTTCTTTATTAAATAAATTCATATTAATAATGACTTGAGTGGGCCTAATGGTTAAGAACATGTGTTTCCTTTTAAGAGGTCACAGGTTCAAATCCAGAGAGGGGTAGGGTATTTATACCTTCGTAGACTTTACCAGTGAAATTGTTGGGCGTCACTACTCGGCGTAATTGCGTTATTGATCAATGGAGATCCTGTGCATTTTTAACTGCGCACATCGATTTTCAATTTCATGCCAGGTTTGGCCTGCCTTTCAAATGCCACCCCGCGTTATGGATCAATGGAGAGCCTATGAATTTTTAACTGCACACATATCCCAATCGACTCTGTGTTATTCCTTGCATTTGGTTTCTTTGCTAAGGAGACCATTTGATTTTTTTGTCATACTCAATCTCTTTTCATTATCTTATATATAGGGTTAGGGTTCTTTAAATGTTAAGGCTAGATGCGAATTGTGAATTCCAATAGATGGGAATTTCAATACAGAAAACAATTCATTACAAAAACAATTCTTTGTACCAGAACTTGTTGCGAATTGTAATGTAATGTTTTCGTAATTTCTGTAATGAATTGTAATGAATTGTAATGAATTATGTATTAATACATAAATTCTGTAATGAATTGTTGCGAATTGTAATGAATTATGCATTAATACAGAAATTCTGTAATGAATTGTTGTGAATTGTAATTAAGGCGAGATGCAAATTGTGAATTCTAATAGATTCAAACTTCTGAACAATTTGATATAATGAATGGAGATATAATTGAACAAACAACTTTTGGGAGTAGCTATGAAGAAGGAAAACGCATATTCAACATGCACTATGAACAAGTGAGGATTGTTGTAGAATCCTTTGAAAAACATAGCCTTCCATTTTACAAGTGAGGCATTCCGAATAAGGAAATTCATAGAGTTCAATCACATAGGTTCCAAATAATTCCCACTGTATGCTTCCAAATAGCTAGCATAAATTAATTTTAACGAAGTATCTCATCAAAAACTTCAGATGCACACTTGAATATTTTTAATCTTTATTGAATCATTATTGATCCATAGTGGTTGCTTAGCTATGGTGAATAACATAATTCATAACATAAATTATGTACTTTAATACAAAATTTATTACAGAAAACAATTCTTTGTACCTAAAATACTACCTGGCTATATAAAATTGTCTTTTTTTTAACAGACTATTTTCCAGTTTTTCTCAATGGCTTGTTAAACTAGCACAAAGGATTCCTCTAACTACAAAAACTTATCCCATGCTCCATCTTATCTCAGTGGCTTTTGAAAGTATTGAAAATGATTCCTCCTATTGTGAAAAATGAAGCTATGTTCCATATTTGCTTAGTGTCTTTTAAAACTATTATAAACGGTTATTGTGGTTGCAAGAAAAGGGAACTATGTTCCATTTAAAACTATTATAATGCATTTATTTGATTAAAAAAAACTGAACTGCACACCTCATATTCGTTAATTTCACTGTTTGCTTGCATTATAATTTGTACGTTTGCTCATTATTACACGAGTATTACAGGAGGACAATAATTACACAGTGGATATTGATTACGGTAACCCACTAAACCCGAATGACACAACTGTCGACCATTTAGACATGAATACATGTGATTACACTGTGGAGGTTTGTCACGTCAACCCAGAAACCGATTGGTGTATGACATAAATTTCAAATGGTCTGTTAATCATTTTCAATATGTCTTGAAAATCTCTCGAGATAGTTGAGTGTATCCCAGCATTTATTATATATATTTCATGTTATGAAAGGATGTCCATTCAAGATTTGTATGATAGTTTTTGTTTTAACATCCCATTGGAAATGATTTAGGATAAATGAACATAATAATTCTCCATCATTTGGCCCCGTTTGGAAAATATTTTGTACTGACTGTAAAGGAGAAATAGAATTTAGAATGCCTGGATCAATTGCTCTTCTTTATTCAAGCCAAATTCCTTCCACCAATCTTCCAACCAAAGATATGGTCTCCCTGATGTTGCAGTGTTAATATTCCCAAATTTTACTAAAGTGAGGAATTCTTCATGTTGGATGAAATTCCACCATAATTCTTTGTATTCTGTATAGTTGAAGCCGGTTTCTGGAAAAATGATATTGGGATTTCTTTCAGGCTAATGAAATAGTAATCTTGGCCTGTTTAGGAAGAAGTACTGCTGGTTGTTGCCTTTGTTATCCCTTATGTCCCAGACTAGAATAATATCATGGAATAGTTATGTTAGAGCATTTTGTGCTTCAACTGCCTTTTCATTTGTTCTTGAAATTATGGGAGCCAAAACATTTGAGACCCTTGTTTCTCTTACTTCAGGTACTAGATTGGAATATGATAGATGAGTTGTCTGAGACAAGATTTTTGTTCTTCTTAACTCCCAATGGGGTACCCATTCTGCTGCATATGTTTCCCATCCTAAAGAATTAGGAATATTGACCAATGTTTCTGTGCCATTTCTGAGTTGCACAGAGATTATTAAGAAAAGACTTTGAAGATGCTCTCTGCTTAAGAAGTCTGGTATAGAGTTATCAGTCCCTTTGATATTCTCAACGGTGAAGTCAAAATTGCTAAATAAGTCTTGCCATCTAGAAAATTTAGAATCTCCTGGGGACTTTAAATCTTTATTAAGAACTTTGTTCATAGCTGTAGCATCTGTTCTTAATAATTGTTTTTTATAAATCAAGTAAATTTCAAACTTTTGGATGACATTTATTACAGATTTAATTTCTTTATCTAGTGCATAATACTTCTTTTCTACCGCTTGCCATAACCCTAAGGCAAACTGAATAATTTCTTCCTTCTTTTTTCCATCCTTATTTCTAACTTGTTTGAGTACGGCTCCCCAACCAATATTGCTTGCATCTGTTTCGACAATTTTGGGGAGATCATCATCAGAGATGTGGAGAATAGGAAGATTCTTGGTTTTTTCTTTGATATTCTTCACAGCTTGAGTGTGGGGTTCTGTCCATGGGATTGGATCCTTTTTTAATCTGTCATTTAAAAGCTTTCTATCTTGGGCACATTTTTTTATAAAAATGGCTAATATAATTCAAGCTACCCAAGAATCTCTATAATTGTGTTTTGTCAAGAATCTTGTTAGGAAACTTGTCTGCAAATTCCACAGCATGGGTTTGCAGAGTTAATTTCCCATTATTGATAGTATGGCCTAGGAATTTTATTTCAGTCTTGAAAAGATCAATCTTCTTTTTGGAGAAGACTAGGCCTGCTTGTTTTACTACTTGTAGAATTTTCCTCAAATGTTTGAAGTGCTTCTCTATAGAGGAAGAGAATACAAGTATATCATCAATGTAAACAATAAGCCAATCAAAATATGGCTTAAGGGTGTCATCCATCACTCTTTGAAATTTACTTGGTGCATTTTTAAGACCAAAGGGAATCACATTCCATTCGTAATGTCCAGCAGGGAAATTAAAAGTTGTCTTGAACTTATCTCCTTCTTTGATTGCAACTTGCCAGAATCCTGATTTTAAATCAAATTTTGAAAATATTTTTGCTCCTGCAATTCTGGTCACAAGACTGCTTTTCTTGGGGATTGGATATGTGTCATCAACTAGGACTTTATTCAAGGGTTTGTAATTTACAACTAATCGAGGAATGCCTCTTATTTGTTCAGAATGTTTATTAACATAGAAACCATAGCAATTCCATGGACTAGTGGATTCTCTGATTAGTTCTTTGCTAATTAAACCCTTTATCTCTTCTGCACATAATTTTTGATATTCTGCATTCATGGGAATAGCCCTACTCTTACAAAGTTTCCCTTGATATTATTTTTTATAAGGAAGAGATACTTCATGTTTCTTTTGTTTCCAGAAGGCTGTAGGGTTTTCTGAACAGAATGTATCAATAAATTCTTGTTTTAGCGGAAGAATCCTTTGTTGTACTGCTTCTTTATTAAGTTGTTCTTTTATTCTTACCCTTGATTGAAATTCTTTCAATTCTTCTATCTTTAGGCTTTTTCTTTTAATCATCTAAACCATATCATAAGTCCTTGGGGTAGATACAAAAGGAAGTTTTATAATAACTTTTCCTTTTTGAGAAGGAACACTGATGAAATATCCTGGCTTATCTTTGGTCACCATTGTGGATCCATGTGGAGACACTGCTGCAAGGAAGGGAGTGCCAAGGATGCAGGCAATAGGAATGTCTACTAGAAGAAATTTCATTGTTAGACAATAATCCTGGAAGCATAGAACAACTTATGGAATTTGGAAGGAGATTTCATTTGGGATGTTTCCCAATCTGATAACTAATGCTTGAGCCTTTTTCCATAGGGATACAAGAATAATGTCTTTATGTAACATATTCAAGTCTGATCCTGTATCTATCAATGTTTTTAGCTTGAAAGGTATGCCTTGAATTTTTAAATCAATCAGAACATGATATTTCCGATGCTCAATCTAGATGATTTGTTCTTTCTCCTGTTCTGTATTATTGTTTTGAACTTTAATAGACTTCTTTAGTCTATTTATCTCTTTTCCAATATCTGAAATGGAAAGAGTTTGAATAGGACAACATATAGGATTTGCCTTTTTTGGAAGTAAAGTTTTAGAATAGGATCTTGAAAATTTTTCTTTCTGAAGTTGCCATTCATAAAAGGAAATGAATATTTCTCCAGAGTTCATAAAATTTTTCCATTGTAAGGCCAATTTTACCTTTTATTTATCTGAAGTTATTTTGGCTAAAGAATCTTCTTTTGGATCGGTGAATAAATCCCAATTCAACATTTCTTTCATCCAGTCAGCTTTGACTATGTCCCTTTTGCATCCTTTCATCAATAAGAGAAATTTTTGAATTTATGGAATGAAGGATTTTCTCACATCTTCAGGGACATAGGCTTGTTGTCTCTGGTTTATTTTTGTACAAGAATTTATCTAGATGAATAAGACATGAGAGTCATGTGGAAAGGGAAAATATGAACATTGAGGGTGAGGGCATTGTTCTTTGGCAGTAGAATTTGGTGGAGGTAGGTTTGTCCTAGGATTGTGATTAACATGTTCAAGCTGAGCTCTTTCTTCTTCCTTAAATGTAGACAGAGTATACAGGGTAATGAGTTCTCCACAATCAAAGCATTTTACTGCAAAGGGAACATGGCCAACTTTATTTGCTAGGGAATGAAGTGAGGCATGTAAACATAAAGTAGTAGTAGATGAAGAAGGAGTTAGAGGACCTTTATAAAATTTTCTCTGGGGAAAAGAGATTACTGCAGAAGATGCAGTTTCCTTTAATTGAGCTGAAGTGATATCTCTTGGAACAGGTGCTATGGGAAAGTCAATGACGCAATCAGTTGGGAAAGATAGATTTTCCCATTTTATCAATTGATGTTCCATCTTCTGATTCAAAGGGTCTGTTAGCACCAAAGTACTGGATTGAGATGTTTTGCTAGGGGTATGCAAGAATACAGGGAAAAGAGTATTTGTGTGTCTAAAGCATCCCCTAGTTTGGATAGAAATATTGGTCCTGGTGGGACACATGTCAAATCTAGTTGTCCTGATTTGGAGTTTTAAAATATTTTCAATATTTTCATCAAAGGTGTAAGAAGATAAATTTGGATAGCAGTCAAAATATCTAGGCCCATTAGAAAGAGGGGCAACGATTCCACCTATTAAGGAATCAGTGAATTTATTATGAGTCATGTCTCTTACTATGCATATAACATATGCATCTATTCCTTTATGCACAAGTGGGATGATCCCAAATCTAATGCATCCAAAATGAGGGTAAGTTGTTCCATGTTTTTTTATCTTAATTCTGAATCTCTTTAGCATTTATTAGTGGAATTGTTTGACTGACATCATTGTTTTGCTGTATTCTGCTTACAGATTCTTTTACAATTACCCTTGTTACAGCCTTAAGGTGAAACATACTCAAATCTTGGTACACACGGCTGGGGAGAAATGGGGGGTAACGTCCATGTTGCTTGAGGCTGAGTCTCAACTTCTTCTATACTAGCATGATTTATACTTTGGGATCTATTGTATGCAAACACAGATTCTAAATTATTTAAAGAGTCTATTTCAGAAGTACTTTCTTCTTCAAAGTTCTTTATATCTCTGAAAGAGACTAAAGGAGAATCCATTTAAATAGTAGAGTTTACTATAACTGCACAGGAAAGCCGGGCGTTTAGTCTTGTGTCTTCCCTAAAGAAGATTAGACAGGCTCCTGGCCGATTGCTCAGGCAGAAACTAGTAACTTTGTCAGGAGGTCGCAGTAGTGGAAACTCTGCCTTTAAAGAGCCTGAGATTACTGATACGGCCTCAGAAGTGTGTCGCAAGAGTGGAAACCCTGCCTTTAAAGGG
Source organism: Picea mariana (assembly GCA_032191745.1). Lineage (NCBI taxonomy): Eukaryota > Viridiplantae > Streptophyta > Pinopsida > Pinales > Pinaceae > Picea > Picea mariana. Next base: position 120,860 of record JASDQU010012438.1, read on the forward strand.
CCCAAGACTCTTGATACAACACTGGATTCTTAGATCACACACTATATATCACACACAACAAATAAAACAGAGCGAATAGCTTTTATCAGATCGAAGAGTTTGATATCATGACCAACACATTTGCAATCATAGTATAATTTTGTATGTTTGTTGTGTAGTTTAAAAGTTCTATTTTTAGGTATTTTCTTACAATTTTTTCCAGCCTCCCTCTCTTAGTGCTCTTACGATCTCTCTTAGTGCTCTTTCGATCTCTCGAATTAAAATAAATCTATACTTATTTGATTATATTTATTATATGAAAATAAAAAACATTACATTTCTTATTTGATTACAAAATATATTAAAAGAAAAAAAACATTATATAAAAAACAATATTATTATTTAAGAAAAAAACATAAGAAAAATATATTATATGCTTATTTAATTAAATTTATTATATCTCAAGAAAAATATATTAAATATATTATTTTATTATAAAATACATTAATACATAATATTAATAAAAATATATTATATCTAAGAAAAAAACAATATTATATAAGAAAAGTACATTATACAATTATTTGATTACATTTATTATATTAAGAAAAGGACATTACATTTATTATTTGATTGCAAAATACATTATACAAGACATTATTATATGGACATTATTATATAAAAAAAAACATTAAATTATTATTTGATTACATTTATTATATCATTAAAGAAACAATATTTTATATTTTAACTCAAATGTCTAATAAAATTATATTAAGTTTGATTAATATTAATATATTTTAAATTTGTGAGAAGATATAAATATATTTTATATCTTTTATAAGAAAATTCATTTCATTATAAAACAGAAAAATAAAATAATATATACAAAGACAACACCATGACATGAAATAATAAAGGGTTGAAGATGAAAAGTACTTTCTCCTAGCATGTTCCCTTATATTAACATGTCAGTTGTACTTAATTGTATGAATCTATACACAAAAATAATACCACGATATCGATTAGAGTTAGCCATAATTAGATTTCAGTTAAATGTTTTAGTACTATAAAAAATGATTTCTTTTAATCCCTTCCTTTGTGTTTCTGTGACAATTCCAATTTGCAACAGCAAAAAACAGAATGCGTAAATGCATACTCTAATTTTATATATGTTTATTTGGAAGAGATATATTTTAGACTTCAAGATCATATTCTATCAATGTCATTATAACAAGTATGATTATATGTTTCTTTCTATGCAATATATCACATCAGTTAAAAGTTCTTATCTTTTACTCAAAGGAAACACTTAGTTAGATATATATTTTTTAAACTTTTCCAAAACTTCCTTTTCATAATGTCTCAAACAGAAAAAAACCTTTTCATGCGATGAACATGCCCCCAACATTGCGATATGATGGAGAAAAATGGACATTACAATGTGACGAACATAGTAATGTTGCATTGTGTCGAACATAGTAACATCACATAGTGATGAACAATGTAACATTGGAATTAGATGAAGATAATTATGTTGCAATCTGTTGAACATAGTAACGTATCAATCTGATGAATGAAAATCAGCATCACAATGTGATGAATATAAGCATGTCATCATAATGTGGATCGTAATGTCGCAATATGTCTCAATCTTCTGAACATATTAACATCTCAATCTAATGAATATAAATTAGCATCACAATGTGACGAAGATAGGTATGTTGTCAGAATTTTGATCCTAACATCACAATGTGACGAAGATAAAGAGACGTAGAAATACATCACCCATCACCTTGTCGTCGCAATGTGACAAAAATTTCCCCACGTGTAATGTGACAAATATATCATGACATCGCAATGTGACAAACATTTACAAATATTGTAATGTATCAAACATAGTAATCTTGCAACCTACCAAACATAGTAATGTCACAATAAGAGACGAACATATAAAGTTGCAATGTGACGAACATAGTAACGTCGCAATGTGACAAACATAGTAATGTTGCAATCTACCAAACATAGTAATGTCACAATGTGACGAACATAGGAATGTCATCGTAATGCTCATAGTAAATTCACAATATGTCACACATCGCCCTATCATCACAATATGATGAACATTTCCTCACGTTGAAATGTGACAGAAATATCCTGATGTGACAGACATAGTAACATTGCAATACACCAAACATAGTAAAGTCACTATGTCACAAACATATATGGGTATCGCAATGTGATGAACATATATGAAAGTCGCAATCTGACAAACATTTCCAAACGTCACAATGTGTCGATCATAGTGACATTGCAATCTACCAAACGCAGTAACATCACAATGTGAGGAACATATAGGGACATTGAAATCTCATGAACATTTACGAACGTCGTAATTTGACGAACATGGAATTTTTATAACAATGTGAAAAACATAAATGGACATCACAATGTAACAAACATAGGTATATCATCGCAATGCGACGAATATATCCCCACGTTGCAATGTGGTGCACACGTCCTGGCGTCACATCATGATAGGAATTTCTAAATGTTCCAATGGGATGAACACAACACATTGTCGCAATGTGATGTATGCAACCCAGTGTGCCAATGTCACAAACATAAAACAATATTGAAATGAGACAAACATTTCCCGACGTCGCAATGTCACGAACATAACCCACTTTCGAACTCTGACAAACCTATTCCAACACCATAATGTGAGAAACAAAAACCCTTCGTCATAATGTGAGAAACCAAAAACCTTCTTCATTATATTAATTATTTGATTACATTTATTATACAAGAAAAAAACATTATTAATATTAATATTTTTTTTTGTTTGTTAATTTGTGCGGGACCTGTTGGCTACGCGATTAACCTGTGGCTTGAGAAACCGCGACTCAGGGGCATATAAGCCGTCAAAATCACCTGGGGATCGCACCCGGCCTGAGCCAAACCAACCCTTAACATGGTTGGATTTTTTGTCCCTGCAGGTTTCGAACCAGTGACTTTAACAACACGGAGTGGCTTAACAACACACTTCGTCACCGACTGTCCTACACCTCGAGGACATTATTCATATTAATATTAATTATTAATATATTATTACATTATATTAATAAAAATACAATGTCGATATTAATTATTAATAATCGATTTAAGAAAAATACATTATTATTATATCAAGAAAAATATATTATATAATTATTTGATTAGGTTTATTATATTAAAAAATGACATTACATTTATTATTTGATTACAAAAGATATTAATACATAATATCAAGAAAAATAAATTGTATGAAGAAGAGAGTCTTATATCAAGAAAAATACATTATATAATTAATATTTGATTTAAGAAAAAAACATTATTATTGTATGAGTCAAAATTTCCTATCTTTTTCACAAAAGAAATACTTAGTTAGATTTTTTTTTTTAAATTTTCTAAAACTTCTTTTAAGATGACCAATTTTAAGATGACCTACAGGTAAATTTAACGGTCACTTTGCAACTAGGGTTTCGTCTACCTTTGCCGCCGTGAACTGATTACGCATGATGTCTGCCCCACAGGGGCCCCTGATTCACAGGGAAGGGGCACTGCCTAGCGTCACCTACAGTCAGATCACAACCAATGCAAGTGCCGAGATAGGAATCAAGAGGCCGAATTTCGAAACGCCTCCAAGAATGTGCGCGCAGCTATTGGCAGAAGATACCTTCAAAGATAGGGACATGGACGTCGATCCAGCCAAAGGAAAATCCCCTGCAAATGGCTCATCTCTATGGGTGTTGGGGAAATGCATCCCACAGGCACCACAAGCCCCCAAATACGTGGTCAGCTCACCCCTTATTGAGGAACAGAAGCAATACATGCGAGACAATGCACTGGTAGGAAAGTTTTTAGGGCTTTGGCCCTCATAGTGAGACCTAGTCAAATGGATACAGTATTGGTGGAAACCAAAAGGCCACTATGATTTACAGCTGGGCTCGAAAGGCTTTTTTACAATCATCTTCCACAATCTAGAAGATCGAAACCGCATCTTCGATGGAGGGCCATACTTCTATAACTCAGTGGGACTTTTTTTGAGATTTTGGACAGAAAAGTTCAGCCCCGAGAAGGAAGACTTCGCCCATGCGCCGGTCTGGATCAGATTGTACTCTCTCCCTCAGGAATTTTGGCTGGAAGAGGTCCTAGCAGGCATTGGTAACACCATTGGCATATATGTCAAATCCTCAGAGGCCACTAAACAACGACACTACACGTCATATGCATGGATCTGTGTGTATCTGAACATAGCTAAACCGCTCCCCGGCTCCATTACCCTAGAGTATCATGACGAGGACTGGTCCTAGACCATCGATTTTGAACACATTCCCTTCCGCTGTAGGAAGTGCCACGAACATGGCCACCTCTTCAGAGAGTTCCCTCTCAATCAGATCAACAAAGACGGAAGCACAGAGGACGACAAGGATAATGAAGGATTCATGCAGTCGGCTGGAAGAAGGTGACAGGGAGGAAGGAAGCACACACCCCAGGTAAGAAAAGACCCATCCACTAGTAATAAAATTGCACTTTTACAAGATCAATCAACGGACCCCGTAACCCCAACAAATCTGAATGCGCCAAACCCACTCAATGAACATCAGACTGAGGGCCATGGCCCTGAAAAGGACCCAAAGAACAAGAACTTGGGCCCGACTCCCCTGGTCTTAATGTAGGAATCACCAGCCCTACAGAAACCCAAAGATGGAGATGAGGAAATGGAGTTGGAGGAACATGATCTTGCTGGAGTGGACCTGGAACACCTTGAACATGCCTATAGACATCAGAAGCTCTACACCATTCCCAGGGATCAATTACGGAAAGTGCATAAGGCATTTCTCAACTCCTCCGCAGGATCCTCAGCCAGAGCCAGCAAAGCCTTGGGAATCCAAGGAAGTCAGACCAAAAACTCGAGTAAAAGCCAAAAGGAAGAAAAGAAATGAGGACGCAAGTCCACAAACAAGCTCATATAGGAAATCAAAAATTTCATGGTAAATTCAGGACAAATTCACCTGATCTCAGACAACTTCCCTCCTCTTCCCCCCCCACCGTCATCATGAAGATCATCTCCTGGAATATCAGAGGCCTTAATGGACGTAGCAAGCAAAAAATTCTATGAGATCTGATTATAGTGGAAAACCCAGATGTTATAATGATACAGGAAAAAAAATGCACCTCGGAGAACATTGATCGGCTACTCCCTTATTGTTGGCGACAAGGGAGAGCGGTTTCGATTGATGCCATAGGCACAGCTGGGGGAGTGGCCATCTTCTGGAACGCCAACATGGTTTTAATGGAACACTTCTATATGACCAGATGGTCCATCACAACAGAGTATAGACTCATCGGCTCCAACAAGCCTGGCCATCTAACCAATGTATATGGCCCAGCCAATCCACGAGAAAAACAAGCTTTCCTTCGCAGTCTGAATTATCTATCCAGCATCACGAGCACTGATAGATGGATTATAGGCGGGGACTTCAATATCATTCATAGTCTAGAGGAGAAAAAAGGAGGATCAAGGATATTGGATCAGGAGTCCAGCGCATTCAACAATCTGATAGATGACCTTCGTCTACTTGAACTGGAAACCAGTAATGGCATCCACACTTGGACAAACAGAAGAACGGGGATGCAACAAATAGATTGCAAGCTGGATCGCTTCCTTCTATTAGAACCAATGATGATGGAAGGAACTACAATGGAATCAACCATACTAAACCACCCAAGCTCAGATCATTAGCCCATACAATTATGGGTGGATGTCCTGGCAACTCCGGGAAAGAAACCTTTTAGATTTGAACAATTCTGGCTAGACCATCTGGACTTCAAAGAAAACATTTAGGACTAGTGGCGGCAAGCAGAGATAACCCAAGGATCCAAAATGTATCACTTCCAGCAGAGGTTAAAGAACCTCAAGAAAACACTCAAACTTTGGAATAAGCACACTTTTGGGAGCATCTTTGACTCACAAAAACAACTGTCCCAGCAAATGAGTGAGCTACAACACCAGATTAGGGAGCAAGGGCTCACTGATGAGCTAAAAGCACAGGAACTTTAGGTGACCCGATAGATAGCAGACAGGAAAAAACAGGAATAGATACTATGGAAACAAAAGTCGCGCATTCAATGGCTTAAGGAAGGAGAACACAACACCAAATTCTTCCACCAAACTGTAATCCAGAGAAGGCACTGCAACAGGATTACGCATCTTGTAACAGATGAGGGAGAAACAATCCACTCTCATGCTGACTTGGAGACAAACTTGGTTGATTACTTTCAAGACCTCCTCACCGAGCCCATCCCCGATAGGCAGACAACAATCAACAAAATTACTAGGAATATACCCTCGCTGGTAACTCAGGAGAAAAACGATGCTCTTCTTCGACCCTTCACCATCGAAGAAGTAGATCAAGTGATGCAGGACAATCCAAAATAAAAAGCTCCGGGTCCGGATGGCTTCACCAACAACTTTTTCCACTATTGCTAGCCGATGATAAGAATGGAAGTATTGGAAATTCTGGAGGACTCAAGAATCACAGGAAAAGTCCTTCGAGCACTCAACGCCACATTTCTTACCTTAGTTCCCAAAGAAGGGAAAGCACATCGAGCCAAGCAATACAGACCAATAGCTCTCTGCGATGTGATTTACAAGCTCCTTACAAAAGTGATAGCCCGAAGACTCAAGCCCATCTTGCCAACAATCATTTCTCCAGAGCAATCCGGATACGTGGAAGGCCAGAAAATCCTGGACAACATCATTCTAGCCCATGAAGTCATTCACTCCTTGCAGAAAACCAAAACTCCGGGTATTCTTCTCAAAATGGACCTATCTAAAGCCTTTGACAAAATAAGCTGGGATTATATACGAGCAATTCTCCTGGATTTTGGTTTCAACCCAACCTGGGTAACTTGGATTTTGAATTTAACATCCTCATCTTTCTTCTCCCTGCTAGTCAATGGTGTACCTTCGCGACCTTTCTCCCCCTCAAGAGGAATAAGGCAAGGTGACCCCCTTTCCCCTTTCCTCTTCATTATAATGTCTGAAGGTCTTAGCCGGTCCATCCATGCGGCAATAGAACAGAACCGTATGACAGGCCTACCTCTGCATGGAATCACACCCCCTCTCTCGCACAGTCAGTTTGTGGACGACACGCTCCTAATGGGCATCCCTACCATTCGAGAGGCCAGCTCCATCCAGGAGACACTCCAAACCTTCTCTGAGGCCTCTGGACTAGACTGTAACAAGGACAAATCCCAAATCTTCTTTTTCAATACGCCCCCTCAGATTCAATGCCACATTTCAGATCTTCTTGGTTTCAGAAGAAGCTCCCTTCCATCCAAATACCTTGGCTTATCCTTGATCGACAATGCCCTCAGAAGCTCCTTCTGGGAGCACCTTTTATCCTCCTTCTCCAAAAGACTCTCCTCCTGGACCTTTTGAGCCTTGAATCTACTGAGTCACCTAATTTTTCTCAAAGCTGTCCTGCAAGCCCTTCCGGTTTATGCTTTCTCAGCGCTGGCTGCCCCAAAGTTTGTCTTAACCCACATCAAAAATTTACAAAGAAACTTCATCTGGAAAGGCCTCAACAAAGAGAAGAAGATAGCTCTAGTCAGCTGGGAAAATCTCTGTCATCCCAAAAAAGGAGGATTAGGAGTACGAGACCCATCTATCATGAACAAGGTTCTGAGCGCCAAAATATGGTGGCACTGGTTAAAAAATCCTGGGGATCTTTGGGCCCGACTTTGGAGGAAAAAATACACCCCCCATATCGCTGAGAAAAACCTAATTAGATGGAATGGAGACAATTCTGGTTCTCTAATATGGACAACCGCTAGGCAGAACAGATAGTTGGTCACACAACATGCCTTCTGGGAGATAGGAAATGGGGAAATGGCTCTGTTCTGGCAAGATTCCTGGCAGCAATGGCCAGCCTTGAATGCTGAGGAATGGGCCCGGGACATGTGCACTCAGACTACAAGGATCGGCCTGACAAGAGTAGCGGATTTCTGGCAGGACAACCCCACGGAGGACACATGGCGATGCTGGCATCTGGACAAGGTACGCAGTAACCTCAGGGAACCTCTCGATTGTACTCCCCTCATGGAGGAACTGGCTAAAATAATAATACCCATAATTGAAGGCGAAGATACTCTATGATGGGGCTATAGACCACAAGGTTTCTTTAGCACGCGGGAGTCCTATCATATTAAGGCCCATTCAAACCCTCCTCTAGAGACGAAAATATGGGGAAACATATGGAATCTTAAGCACTGGCCGAAAATCACGCTTTTCCTATGGCTGGTCTCTCACTCAAGCATTTTAACCTGGGTCAACCTCCTGAAAAGAGGTTTTGTGGGACCCTCCTTGTGCATGCTATGCGGAGAGGCCGAGGAAACCATGAATCATCTCGTCAATACTTGTCCATACACAACTCAACTATGGGATCAGGTAGTGATCACCATGCGCACCTCAGATCGACTCAGAGACAGCATTCTAGCAACCATCACGAATTAGAGAGATCATGCCTTCCAGTCCCCCCTCCTCAATCGAATCTGGCAGCTTCTGCTTGGCTTCATCCTCTGGAAGACTTGGAAAGAAAGAAATCAGAGAATTTTCAGAAACACCTCTATCCCCTGGCAACAGTACTGTAGTCATTTCTACCGCAACATCTTGGAGACTCTCCACCTCAGGAACTAGACGGAGACAGACTCCGCCTGCTCTCCCTCGGAGCTCATCATTCTCCGTTACTGGACACCCTTCCATCCTCCTTAGATGCACCCGCACCTCCATCCTCCCATCTGTCCCACGAGAAGCCCCTCCTTCTAGTCCCCTCCTATTGAGAGTTTTGTTAAGTTAAATTTCGACGGGGCCTCTAAAGGCAATCCAAGCACTGCTGGGTATGGGGTGGTCTTTCGTGATCATCGAGGGCACATCTTAGAATTTATGGCAGGTTCCCTAGGGCACTCGACAAATAATATGGCAGAGCTTTGGGGGCTGATCAAGGGATTGAAACAGACCATCAAAAGAAATTATACAAAGATTATGGCCGAGGGAGACTCTCAAGCCATCATCAGCCTGCTGAGACGTATCCTAAGTGGGGAAAAATCGGACAGCATCTCGCCCAGCTGGCAGATGTCACATGGCTTACAAATCATTATAGGTTTACTCAACCCAAACCATGTCATCATTCCCACACACATTCGCAGGAAGGCGAATCAAGTTGCTGATGAAATTGCTAACCTGGGTGCCAATTGGAGAGGCCCGGACCTTCACTGTCAGGCTACCTGAGATTAGACTAATCCTATCCTCCAGCAATGTATTTACAGAGATGGAATGGTAGATACCTCCCCGGATGGGGTGTCAAACAGGCCATCATGGAAAGATTTAAGTGAGGGTACTGGGTGCCGTGGAATGGAGCCACGTGCTGGGCATGTGCCACAACCCCTCGCCCCACTTGATACTTAATGGTGTTTAAGCCGAAGTGAGCTACATTTACGCAGGCATCCTGTCACTGAGAGTTCAAATGCGTTGGTTAATTATGGAGGAGTTTCATTTCTATCTGCTGTTCGTTGGGCTCATTCAGCCGAAGCTAGAGTTTTTCCTGATTCCTCCCCTCTGGTGTGGGCGAGACCCTGGCCACCCCCACTGCCCGTTGCTCTGCGCTCTTCCTTCTCATCACACAGACCTTCACATGACGAGGCGAAGAGGTAGGCCAAGGTGGGGCATGCCTTGGAAACCTCAAAGACCCCTGATTACCCCTTCAGACACTTCTTCTGATGATTCTTTGCCTCGACGTCATTCAGTTTTCACCCCAGTCACTCTGCATGCTCAACAATTTCTCTCCATGGCCATCATTCCGAAAACTCCGCTATCGCTTCTTCAGCATCTCAAAATCCCGAAGCCTCCCATACTCCTGCTAGCACCTTAGGTTGTGATCTGGCTCCACAAGAAAGACCCGAACCAACAACGCCTCAACACCGAGTTTTCATGGACAGTGCGCATTTCAAAGATAATTTGGGCATCCTGCATACCCTGGTTTTCGAACTTCGGCAGGAGGTGGCGGACTTTCACTATCGAATGGAAGCCACAGAGTCTAAGGTGGTGAACTTTCTCCAAATTTTGTCCTCCATGCATGATACCATGTTCTCGGACCCTGCATAAGCTCACCCAGTGGAGGACCCCGAGGTCGATAAGGAAGAAGCTCCACATAATGTGACACAACCACCAGCCATGAACAAAGCGAAGGAACCATGCGAGGACAATGCCAAGGAAGCTGAGCGCAACCAGGAAGCTGATGAGCAATGGGGTGACGGGACAACGTACATCGAGGAGGATCCATGGCCAGGCGACCTGTTGGCCACTTGGACGAGTTATCAGCCAGGTGTCTAATGTTTACTTTGTCTAGGTGTCTATTTCATAATGTCTAGGTTCAGCTTGTTAGACAATTTATGCACTCTTTCCTCAGTCTGCTTATGACTCACTGAACTAATGGTTTAGCAGACCGACTGGACTGGTTTCCCCATTGTTGGGGCAGTCCAGTAACTGCGGTCTGGATAACTCTGTATTTTGGCCTGGTTTTTTGGAAGCTTTTAATATAATTATACTCTTACTTACAAAAAAAAATGTGTCAAACACAAACCAACCTTGTCATGTGATGAACATGTCCCCAAATTTACAATCTGATGAACAAAATTGGACATTACAATGTGACAAACATAATAATGTTCTAATGTGTCAAACATAGTAATGTCACACATTGACGAACAAAGTAACGTTGGAATCTAACAAACATAGTTATGTTGTAATATACTGAACATAGTAACATGGAAATTTGATGAAAAAAACTTGACATCACAATGTGACAAATGTAGGCATGTCATCATAATATGGATTGTAAGGTTGCAATGTGTCGTAATCTGTTGAACATAGTAACGTGGAAATATGATGAACATAAATTGGCTTTACAATGTGATGATCATAGGTATGTCGTCACAATGTGGATCACAACATCAAACTATGACGAACATAAACAAACATTGCAATATGTCACGCATATCCCTCTCGTCTCATTGTGACGAACATTTCCTCACATTTCAATGTGACACACATAACCCGACATCGCAATGTAACAAACATTTCCTAACGTCGCAATGTATCAAACATATAATGTTGCAATCTATCAAACATAGTAATGTCACAATAAGGGACAAACATATAACGTTGCAATGCGATGAACATAGTAACATCACAATCTGACAAACATAGTAATGTTGAAATATACAAAACATACTAATGTCACAATTTGATGAATATAGGCATGTCATCGCAGTGAGATGAACATCAACATACGTCGTAATGTGTCACACATCGCCCTATCATCACAATATGGGGAACATTTATTCACATTTTAATGTGACACACATATGTCGACGTCACCATGAGAGAAACATTTCCAAACATTGCAATCTATTGAATATAGTAACATTGTGATCGACCAAACATAGTAACATCAGAATGTGAAAAACATATATGGTCGTCGTAATGTGACAAAAATATATGCAAGTTGGAATGTGATAAATATTTCCAAAGGTTGCAATATGTCGATCATAGTAACATTTCAATCTACCAAACATAATAACGTCGCAAGGTAATGAACCTATGCATGCATTGTAATGTGACATACATTTATGGATGTCCCAATCTCACAAACATAGCCTTGTTGTAACAATGTGACAAACATGGGCCTATCATCCCAATGTGACGAATATATCTTCATGTTGCAATTTGGTGCACATATCCTGATGTTGCATTGTGATAGGCATTTCCAAAATTTGCAATCAGATGAACACAACCCATTGTCACAATGTGATGTATACAACCTAGTGTTCCAATGTGACAAACATAGATTGATATTGCAATGAGACAAACATTTCTCGACGTCGAAATGTGACGNACATCACATTGTGACAAACATAGATTGATATTGCAATGAGACAAACATTTCTCGACGTCGAAATGTGACGAAAATACCCCATTGTCAAACCGTGAAAAACCTATTCCAACATGATAATGTGAGAAACAAAAACCCATCATCGTATTTTGATAAACATAACATTACATTGTCATTTGAAAAAGAAAATTTGATGTTGCAATGTGACAAACAAAACCTAATGTCACAATGTGTCAAACAAAACATGATCAAAATTGCAATGCAGTAGTTCCATAGTAAACTATGGTTAAACATAATCAATATGGCCCACTATAATCATATCCATATGGTCAATGAAGTTTATCCATGGGCATGGTCAACCATAATAAACTTCGACCAATCATAGCCAACCATGGTCATGGTCAACCACACTCAACCATGGTGAAGGAAAACCACGATCAACCATAAGCAACCTTTCCTTTCCAAATCCAACCAACATCTACCAAAGTTAACCATCATTGTGGTCAACCATTATAAACCATGGTCATGGTCAAGCATAGTCAAGCATAGTCATTGTCAATTAAGGTATTAATGTATTGCTACTTTAATAATGCATTTATTAAGGTATTAATACTTTTAAGGTATTAATGTATTACTACTTTAATAATGTATTATTATCGTATTAATACTTTATTATTGTATTAAAAGTCAATGTATTACTACTTTATTAAAGTATTATTAATGTATTACTTCATCACTTTATTAATTATTTAATGTATTAATATTAACATTTTAATGTATTAATGTCATTAATAGTCATGACCATAAGAAACCATGATCATAGTCAGCCATATTCAACCACAATCATTTTCAATAAATATATTAATGCATTAATAATTTAATAATGTATTTATTTTCAAAAACAGAGTCAGTGATGGTATTGGTGACCTGTGGTATTGACTGTGTGAATTACATATACTGAAATTTTATAAAATATTCTTGATACTCCATCGTAATATGTCAAAATTTAAGTTGTAGATATTCACTTAACCTTAATAATAAATTTATTGTTTGAGGATTTTCATGACTAATTTAATTAGCTAATCTATAGCTGTTGATTTATATAGTTTAATCATAAATTATTTTCAAAAATAAAGTCAACCATGGTATTAAGTTTGTGGATTACATATAATGAAAGTTTATAAAAGATTCTTGATACTCCATTGAAATATGTCAAAAGTTAAGTTGTAAATATTCACTTAACCTTAACAATAAATCTATTGTTTAAGGATTTTCATAGTTAATCTAATTGATTCTCATTATTTCATGATACTCGTGGTTTTATATTTGAAAGCCTTGATTAAAAATATTTGGTCTTTTGTTAATAAATATTATTTAATTTTAAATCATAATTTAATACAAATTTATCAAATATTTGAGAGTTCTGATTAAAAAATATTTGGTTTTTGTTAATAAATATTATTTAATTTTAAATCATAATTTAATATAAATATATCAAGTATAGATGATATTGTTTTAAAACAATATTTAATTTTAAATCATAATTTAATACAAATTTATAAGTATAGATGATATTGTTTTAATACATGATATTATTTAGAAATGATATTTATTAAGTACTGAAGATTAATCATGTTCCAATTTTGTCTAACCTTAATGTTTAATTGAGTAATTTGCATGTTCCAATTTTATCTAACCTCTAATTGAGTGCTTTGCATGTAAAAAATGATAATAATATATTTATTAAAAAATAATGATTTGCTTAATCTTAATGTCTAATTGAGTGCTTTGCGTGTTCCAATTTTATATTCATTAATTTGAATGCTTAACTCTTAATTAATATTGTTTATATTCTTTAAATTTTGACTTATAAATGTGAAACTTTAATTCTTATTTATTAATTTTAAATTAAAATTATTAATATTTAAAACCTTTTCTTTAATCCTTAATCATAGTCTTTCACTTTAATATTTAAACCCAAAACTTAAACCTTGATTCTAAGTAACCTTTGGTATATAATTATGGATCAAATTAATACATTAATAAACTCAATTCCTATAAACAAATTTCCTCTAAATATATAGGAATTTTGGTAAAAGGTATAGTTCCATTTAATTCATAAGAACTTGACCATAGAACTTTTATTTAAGGGTCTTTAATCCATTAAAAAAAACCCATATAAAAAAACCATATAATAAGAATTAAAAAAAAAAAATGAGCAAATCAATGTGGAAATTTATCTTACTAAAAATTGAATGTGTACACTTATTAAAAACACTCTTTTAACCATCACCCCTCCTATTTTACTTATTAACTTTTTACCTTTAATTTTTAATATTTAACTTTAAATACTTAATCTTAAATTATATTTTTAATTATTAATTTTAAATTTTAAATATTCAATCTATAATTTTTAATTATTCATTCTAATTGTTAATTTTATGTCGAAGGCATGTATATAGGGATATCTTTTGCATGAAACTTGTCAATTGACAAAAACTTGTCAACAAACCACCTTTGTATCTCTACACCTACAACTATCAAGCATTTCATGCTACAACCGTTTTATTTTCGTCTAGCTTTATGTAGGTTTTTGCTTGTTTCGTACGTATGCACTCAAATTTTAAGCCTATCGAGTGTTGGATTTTCCTACTCACAATCCCCTCCCATCCTCTTCTCGCTCTGGGGACCTACCCACTCTCCACCTCGGCCTTTTAAGTTCTAGAACGCCTCCACAATGGCTTCACAACCCATGATAACTCATTTAATAGGATTTGGAACCAATATCACTGCGCCCTTGGTGATTCGATTCATCTCCACATTGTTTCAAATCAACTTCTTCCATGGATCCCCAACCACAATGAAATTCATCACAACCTACTAGAGTAAACTTGGAAACCAAATCCTTGCTCTCACATTAATTTTTAGTTAAAATCAATAGATTTATTTGAATCCAAATATACTTTCACGACTTGATCCTAGTATTCAATACCTTAAGAATAAAAAACCTTGAGTTTCACTGCAACATTCTCCAAAGGAGTTTGTGATTTAATGGTGATTTTGACTGATCTTTTGACTATAAATGCAAGTTTATTGTTTGCTCCTTCTCCCACAATATGACAGTCCAACATCATCGCAAAAAACATTAATAGTAGAATTTCTACAACAAAGGAAATCATAATCAGAACACCTATGGAAGGAATGCATACTCCCAAGGTGAAATGACATAACATGAAATCTAGATAAAGCCTAAAAATCATAAATTCAAGCCACTAGGAAAACCCATTAAAAATTAAATCAAGTCAAGACAAATAAAAAAGTATTTATCTCTCAGAGCATATACCTGTAAGATGTAATGGAAAACAAAAGCAACACAAATTTAGCCAGGGTATTGAAAAAATAAAAGACTCAATAAACAAATTTGTAGTGGAAATGAACAGATACATCATGTAGATTTGAAGTGTGAGATATATAAAGTGTAATAACTTACAATGCTTCTTTTGTGCTTGAAAACTGTAGCAAACCCGAATGCAATGACATGACTGATCAGTTAAACATTGATAAGGGTTGAAAATGAAGAGAATTAAGACAACCAACCCCATAATTACCCCTTTAAGGGATGGGGTATTAATTTTTTCCTTCCTTCAACGATTTCCCAACCTCCTTTTGAGGACACCATCATATTTTGCTCGTAGAGATATTTCAAAAAATTGTAAATTTGCTCAAAACAAAGCTCTAGATAAAAACTTGTCGTAATTTGAAGTTTTAAGGATTTATTGGAAAAATGTCTTCATACTACCACATGGCTCCATGTCATCATTCCCATATGACGTGGAATTGATGTACCCTTCCTATAGGGTGTGGTTGTTGATTGCACGTCAATGTGACACCTTTCACCTAGACACCAGACCTTCAGAACATTGACCTTCATCCTATTCCATGCTCAATGAGGAGCCCCACATTCTCCCAAGGTTCGATCTCACCAGATAACGACACCTATCTAATGGGTCATCGGGATATTAGATCTCAGGATCTCAGGACCTCGACCCTTTTTACTATTCAGATAGCCCAAAAGTCCCAATTTGAGATGAGCTGGCACCTAGGACACATGGACCTATCCACAATAGGCCACTTACTCTGACACGTGGCTCCACCACTATCTGCCACATGGAATGGCATGTGGCAGTTGTACTACTTCAACACTTGGAACTCATTTCCTCCACAAAACCTTATCTCATTATGTCAAATCTCCATGCCACTTGGCACCACTCACATCATGAATCAATAAACAAATTTTTAGTTTAAATGAATAGATACATCATGTAGATTTGAAGTGTGAGATATATAAAGTGTAATAACTTACAATGCTTCTTTTGTGCTTGAAAACTATAGAAAACTTGAATGCAATGAGATGACCGATCAGATGACTCTCTAGAAACCTTTGGCTTACCTGAATATTCCATCTAAGAAAATGACTCTCTAGAAACCCTTGGCTGATGAGGATTCAACTTAGAAATCATTTGCATAACTGCAGGTGTTGAACTCGTTTTTCGCAACTCATTTCTGGTACAACATTCTGAACTTTTATTTGATGTAGGATCTCTACATTGTCACTAGTCTTTTCTTCTCCTCTAGTGATGGTATTAATATTAGGTCCACCTCTTTTGGCCATGGCTTTGGGTTCATAATTTATTATATTGTATCCTCTCTTCTTGGCATGATATTCCCATTTAGCAATCAGGTCTATAAGGTATTCAGTAACATGGGTTTTATCCTATAGTGTGCACATAAGGGTCTTCTTGGAAGTGGGAAATATCTCGCCAAATGCCATTTCTCATAACAATTGTAGCAACGAACTGGTTCTCTTCTTCCAGTTCTTACACCTTGATATACACCTCCGCCTATAAGAACTCCTCTAGGTCATTGAGGTCCCTCATCAACCCTAAATGCAGATTGGTCCAATCTGTCTACAAGTAAATCCATACTAAGTATGACATTGATTGGTGTTATGGGAGGTTGAACTTCATATTTCACAATACATGGTATTCAACGCAGGTGTATACTTCTATATCATAGTATTCATTACTATAATCCCCTTGATCAGTTGGAAAGGAATGATATTGGATGGGTCCATGAAAGTGTACAGCAACAACAACTTGTGAAACTCCTCTCGCTGCTCCAACTGGTGGAGGAGACATTGGTGTACTAGAGGGCCCTATACCTCTCAATATTGAACATTGATTTTATAAATGACCTTCTGTATAACAACCTGTACACCAGACTTGTGGTCGACCTAATTTAGGAAGGGTCAACTCTTTAATTTTATTAGTTAACGCAGAAATTTGGCCCTGTAGCTGTGTAATATTAACATCTTTTGGAGGTTTAATGATTCTTAAGCTCCCTAGATAACCTTCCATAGCCTTGATCTTCATGGATTTCTCTAATTATTCTCTCAAAGTAAGTACCCTTTGTTGAGTCAAGGGGATACAGGTCAAAGGTAACAATATGTGAATAAACCATTTTCTCCTATGATCCCCATGGATAGGGTTTGCTAATTTCCCTATCACATGCTTAAATACTTGATTGTATTCCCATGCAGACTCACCATATATCTTCTTTGTCTCCCACAACTCAGAGGGTTTTTTTTTCTTTGACTATGGTAATCGAAATTCTTCAACAAATATCTGCTTCACCTAAGCGAGCGCGAAGATTTTCCTCTGAGATCCCGACTCAATTACCTTCATGTACAATTTGAGATCCTTACCTCTTAGATTAGTCTGGAACTCAACTAACTTGTTTTCATCAAGAGTCTCGCGAGACCTCCATATGGCTTCATAGAGAAACTGTTGTTTCTCAACATCCTCATCCCCTTTACGCCAAAACTTAGGGTATCGGGTGAGAGATCATGTATTTTGATTGGCCATTGAGGGATTTAGAGACCCTATTAAAATGAACCCTGAAGTTCTTGGTTGTGATATGAATGAAAAACTTTCCACACTTCCACTACTACCACTACTCCAACTTGTTGAAATAGAAGGGTTAGGAATAACAAAAATTATAGAACGATTTATTATATAAATTACCAGATTTGTAGATGGCATTGGGGAAATGGGTGAGTCAGGGTTGGTTCCTTTTCCTCTGAAACAAAATTTCTTTGATATAGTGGATATTGTTTTCTTGTAGTGTTGTGTTTACCTCCTAATGCAATCCGACAACTTCTGAAATTATAGGTTCTAATTCTCCTGCAACTTCCTCTAAGATATTGATTGAGTATTCCTCTTTAGTGGCAGTGTCTAATCTTACTCTCTCATTTGTCTCTTATGAATTTACTTCCTCTTGTATCCTTCCTCTATAAACTTCACCTCTATCACCAACCTTCTCTTTCAACCATCCACTGACTAGTCTCCCGCATCTCTGAAACTTCTACAAATCTTCTAATTCTCTTCTATGAATACTCTCAATGTCGATCTCCTTCAATGACTAATCAAATCTCTTCATTAACATTTTCTTCTATTTCGACCACATCTTTTCAATATAAGAATCCCTCCTCTGAGCTCTTTCATCCCTTTCACTTCTCTCTTGACGAACCCCAATATATCAAGAAAAATATTCCTTTACCTAACTCATGAACCCTCTCCTAGATAATCCTCCCTCGAGCACAAGGTTTTATGCTGACATATCAGCTGAAGGAACAAGCAAAATTTGTTATTCTACTAATAAAACCTTGATCCATAGAGGGATTTCCCACAATAGTCTTTCGATGTATCCTTTTGTGAATACAACTTTAGTTTTAGAAACATCTTGATGGTTTTTCGCAATGAACTTGATAATGTAACCTTCCATTGTAGTCTTCACTCAGAATTCCATTGTTCGAGAGATATGATGATCTAACAAATGAAGATATGATAGAATCTCAATGGTCCAATTATATCTATTTTTGATCGAATCTTTATATTCTATGGATTCTTGTAGCCGATCTAACCAATAAAATAACTCTTCAGGTAACTTAAGCCAAAAGATATCATATTGGTCACTAGTAGGCTCTAAATAGAAAACAATATTTTTTACAACCCTAAATATTTTGTTTTGCAACTCGACTTCATGTTGTATAAACACGTCACACCTTTTTTCCATTCCCCAACCTCATACTTGTGGATCCAATGAGGCATACTCTAAAATCTCCCTTTAAAGCTTGGTCTTGACAATGAAACCATTTGTTGGCGCAATATCGAGACTAGGGTTCTCGAAAGTTACCAACAAAAGGCACTACTATAGTCTAGTAACGTTGGCATATTCAACCTTATGCAAGGGAAGGAGGTATCACCCAAAGCATGGTCAACACTATGAGATGAAGTGATTTAAGGATAATGCAATGTCATATTGATTGTACGCTACTCAGACTCATATATTAATGCCCAAATACATGCATAGATAATAACAAAAAACTAGATAAATAAGAAGGAAGTAGTTTATGCAACATAAACATAGATCATTCACAACATAACAAATAAACTTAAAATAAATTTTAGGGCCCAAAACATTCCATTATATTAGTAGCTTCAGTACCAAAATCGACATGCAACATGGTTCTCCAATAAATTAATTGTACAACAAGATCTAAATCCTTATAACTCATTACAGAACCAAAAATTTGTTGCGAGTGCAACAAGAACAACAACATGGATTATTACAATATTTGGATATGATTATGATAACCCAATCCCAAATCAAACAATAGAAACAAATATAATTAACGCAGAGCCCCTACCTCAGTAGGTTCTGCATGACCTCCCAGTCTTAGGATGGTTTTTAATCTTCCCCGCGAGTCAGATTGACTCTTTGATTTCCCCACAGGAAATCTCGCACATGCTAGTGTGTATCCACAGGTCCTTATGATTTCTCCTATGCACACAAGAACTAAGCACCAAATCTCACCTCGTGATCACTGATAAGACCACAACCTTTACTCGAAAGTGTACTTCAGGTTCCATGACTTTGCGATCCCAGATGTGAGTCCTCCTGTCTCTTCAATCCCTGAAACCCGAAAGGGCTAGTAGGTCTTTGACTCCTCCCTTGAATTTTCCATGATGTGACCTCCAACTATACATTGGGGCCCAACTGTTTCGGTACCTCGAGATTTCACTTATCAGCGAAACCAAATGCAATGGCTCCCTCCGCTGATGGCCAAAATCCCAATAACAAATCAATGACTTTACACCTTTTGTGATCAAACAGTCTTGATTCTATCGAGACTTCATGAATAGGGAGTTCACAACTCTTGACTCTGAGTCACAACCTCCAACACATCTTGAATTCTGAAACAACGAAATTCATGCACGAGATCAATGATCCTCATTAATCCAGATCCAATGGCCACTATTCCTCCTGAGCTTGTGAGTGTGGAATAACTCTCAGCCTTATCCTCCTTGCTGGTTAACTAGATCCAATGACCCACAACAGGTCGACACTTCTCATGGAAGCATTTCCACCATCCTTTCCATTTTCAACACTCCTTTCCAAACACTTTGGCATCAACCCTTTTGAACTTTCCTTCTTACGGGTGACCTCAACCTTTGTCTCCCTTTGAACACTTCAACAGTTCTATCCCTTTTGATCTTTCACTTGTGACTCAAGGATCTCCAAAAGATTTCCTGCATGCGCTCCTTGCGACATTTGCAAATAACCTCTGGTTATTTCACCCTTTGACTCTGTGCACTTCTTACAATAGCAATCCTTCAATCCTCCTCCTTGATGGATAAAATTCAATGTCTTAACCAGCCTATGCACATCTTGTATGGCTCCGAGAAAATCTTGCACTTCTACTGATATGAGTACAACGATATCCCTCCTGAGATTTCTAAGATAAAACTTAGAAATTCGTCAACACACACCTTGCGGACATTCACTGGACTCTTTGTAGGAATTCTCAGGAAGAGAAACAATTGAAATCATTCTTCCCTTCTCTCAAACTCCATACATTCAACATGAAATCACAAGCATACACATAGAATTGAAATAAATGCATAACAGAGAAACAAAACAACTGTAAACATACCATTCAAAAGATGTAAACAATAAGCCTAACAACACCATGAACTTGGGTTAAAGCTTTCTTATATTAACTTAGTGTTCTTGTACATGGTTCAACAACAAAAAATATTTATCTCATACAATCCTACCATCTATGTTCTTCTATACTCTTCTCTTCTACAACTCAACATCTTACATAAATTCTTCATAATACAACGATACAAGCGAGGGCGTCGTTTACAAGTTTTCCCTCCTACAACTCTAAGCTATCTAATCAAAAGTAAAATATACCTACTTTACATTCAATAGAAATAAATGCCTCCATATCCGACAGATGAAAGAAATGCTCAAGATCTATTTACAATCTCCAAAACATAAATGTAAATATGCTCTCCTAGCTATTACATTAATGCTTCTTCATTCAAATTCAAAATGCTTTCAAAATGTGCATTAGTGCATTTCCAATTGTCTTTGCCTTTGCGCTTAGTTTGTTGGCTTCTTACGATGCTCCTTCATCATACTCCCTTGGATGAAAAATTCATGAACTCTTGTTCATGAGCTCCTGCAACATCTGTCCATGTCTCTATATATTTGCTTCTCTTTCCCAACTTACATCTTCAATCGGGTGTCCTTTCCACTTGACTAAATATTCAAAATATGCCTTCCTTCGGGTCTTCCTTACGATTCTCTGGTCAATTATATTTTCCATTTGCGGCCTTTCAGCTACATTCAATTGTTTAATCCATTGAAATTCCTTCTAATTCACTTTTTCTCCTATTTCATCAGCTCTGTAAGGGTACATATCTTCTATGTTGAATGTGGGCGATATTCCTATCCCATCAGGTAATTCAATCTCATAAGCGTTTGCTTCAAACTTTCTTATGATCTTACATGGCCCAAGTTTCTTCANTTGGGAACATTTCTTTTTTGAGATGTGCCAGAACCAAATCACCCACTTCAAACTGAAGTTCTCTCTTGTGTTGATCTGCTTTGCGCTTATATTCCTAGTTGGAATTCTACAACCGCTCCTTGACTTTAATATGGAGCTCTTGCATTTCTGCTACAAAATCCTCTGGTCTAGCACTCTTGAATTCATTCTGCTCCAAGTCCCTTAACTTATATACTCCTCTCGGCTACATTCCATACGTGATCTGGAATGGGCTCTATCCTGTACTCCTGTTTGGTGAATTCTTGTATGCAAATTCCACTTGCAACAGAATCTGATCCCACTGAATGTGATGTTCAGCTACTAAACTCCTCAATAAATCTCCCAAGATCCTATTCACTACCTCAATCTGTCCATCCATTTGAGGGTGATATGCTGAGCTAAAAGATAAATTAGTCCCCATATTTTTCCATAGATTCCTCCAGAAATGACCAACAAATTTGGTATCCCTATCCGATACAATACTCTTAGGTAATCTGTGAAGTCTAACAACTTCTTTGAAAAACAAATTTGCAATGTGATTTGCATCACTGGTTTTCTGACATGGAATGAAATGTGCCATTTTAGAAAATCTATCGACTACCAAAAAGATTGAGTCACACCCTCTTTGCATCCTTGGCAGTCCTAACACAAAATCCATACTTACCGCATCCTATGGCCTCTCTGGTACTGGAAATGGCTGATACAACCCTGTATTCTGTCTTTTTCCCTTTGCCTGATGACAAATTCTGCACTTGTTCAAAAACTTCTTGGCATCTGTTCTTATCATTGGCTAATAATATGAGCCATTCAATTGCACGAACATTTTTTCATGGCTAAAATGTCAAGCCAATTCCCCACTATGCTTTTCCTTCAGAATATTCTCTCTCATAGAACTCTTCGGTATACACAACTGATTACCCCTGAACAATTGTCCATCCTGAATCATATATTCAATCCATTGGCTTCTGTCTATGAGAAATGGATTCTCACATGGTTCATAAGCTTCTTTAAAATCTGCATCATCTCTGTACATATCCTTGAGATTGTCAAAATGTAAAGTTTTCACTCTAAAATCTTGCAGAATCAAACATTTCCTACTCAATGCATCAACAAATTTGTTAGCAGTTCCACAAATATGCTTTATAACAAAAGTAAAATTCTTCATGTGTTCAACTCATTTTTCATGCTTTTGGTTCAATTTCTCCTTTCAAAGTATGAATTGTAAAGCATGATTATCACTATACAAGACAAACTCTTTTGGAACCAAGTAATTCCTCCACTTCTTCAGTGCATGTATGACTACATAGAATTCCTTGTCATAAGTGGAATATTTTATCTTTGCATCGTTCAGTTTCTCACTGAATTATGCAATCGACTTGTTGTCTTGACTTAAGACTGCTCCAATCACAAATCCACTTGTGTTGCATCTTACTTGAAATGTTTTACTGAAGTCTGGCAAAACTAGAACTGGTTGTTCATTTATTTTATCCTTCAACAACTTAAAAATTTTCTTCGCTTCTTCTGTCCAATGAAAATATTTGTGTCTTTTCCTGACCATGTCCATCATTGGTGCACATATCCTACTGAAATTTCTGATCAACTTCTTCTAGAATCTGGCTAATCCATGGAATCTTCTGACTTCAAAGACACTCCTTGGCGACGAACAATCTTTGATTTCTTTTACCTTCTCCGGATCCATCTTCAATTCATTCTAAGAGATTACAAAACCCAAATAAATGAGTTTTGTCTTCATGAAATATGACTTCTTTAAATTTATCAGCAACTTCTCTTGCTTTAACCTCCTCATTACTGCAGCTAAATGCTCCATATTTTCCCCTTCAGTCTTACTGAAGATCAATATATCATCAAGGTACACAATCACGAACTTGCCAATAAAATCTTCCAAAACTTCATTCATCAATCTCATAAAAGTACTGGGTGCATTCATCAAACCAAACGGCATGACAAGCCATTCATACAGTCCTTCATTTGTTTTGAATGTTGTTTTCCATTCATCACCTTCCCTCATTATGATCTGGTGATATCCGCTTTTCAAATCAATTTTTGAAAAAAAAATCGCTCCACTCAAGCAATCCATCAAGTCATCTATCCTAGGTAAAGGGAATCTATACTTGATGGTGATCTTGTTTATAGATATCGAGTCTACACACATTCTCCATCCACCATCCTTCTTTGGAATTAACATTGTAGGTACAACGCGTGGACTCAAAATTTCTATGACCAATCCTTTGTCCATCAAATCCTAGACTTGTCTCTTAACCTCTTCATTCTCTTGTGGCATCAATCTATACACTGCTTTGTTTGGTAAACATGCTCCAGGTATAAGATCAATATGATGACTTATTCTCTTGATGGGTGGAAACGAACAAGGTAATTCGTCCACTACTATGTCAGCAAATTCCTCCAGCATTTCCCGAATTTCCTCTTGTAGATCATCTATTTTGGTGCTGGTCAAGACAAATCTAGGTTTTCTCAGCACCGCAAACTGCATTTCTTCATCTTTCTTGACTTCCTCAAGAAGTTCCTTCCCACTCATGAGAAGTATAGTATTTCTGGCTTCTGCCTTTACCTTCTCATCTTTAATTGGAAGCAACATGTTCGTCCTACCATTCTTCTCCAAGGTATAAGTGTTCTTTCTCCCATCATGAACAACATTCCTATCATATTTCCATGGTCTTCCCAACGAAAGATGACAGACATCCATGGGAATAACATCACATAAAATTTCATCCTTGTATCCCCCTATATTAAATTCAACTAAACATTGTTTAGTGATAGTTACCTGATGTCCCTTTTGCAACCACGACCATGGTCTCCCCAACAAAATATGACAGACATCCATGGGAATAACATCACATAAAATTTCATCCTTGTATCCCCCTATATTAAATTCAACTAAACATTGTTTAGTGATAGTTACCTGATGTCCCTTTGCAACCATGATACTTTGTATGGGCTTGGATGTGCAACAGTCTCCAACTCCAGCTTCTCCACCATATCTGTGGATACTAAATTATCTGTGCTTCCACTGTCCACTATTACCTTGCATACCGTGTCCTTGGTCTTGCAAGCAGTTCTGAACAAACTATTTCTTTGGACTGGATTCTCTATCTCCTTCTTTGGCTTCAAGAGAATTTTCCTCATCATTAAGGATTTCTCGCCTTCTGCATCTTCTGCCTCAACATTTCACCTCTGTTCTTATGAAATGTGAGCTTCACTTTCTCGATCTCTTTTTTTGTGAGGACATTCATAAGAGTTATGTCCTATCTTTCCACAGACAAAACATTTTATTTTACCTCCTCTGCCTCTTCCTCTTCCTCTTGCTCGTGGAAAAGTGTTACTGTCGACATATTGTCTCCCCTGTGAACTTCCTCCTCTTTCAAGGTGAGTACGAGGTTTATTCTTTTCTTCCTTTGGCTTCTGCACTTTGTCCTGGGCAATTTATTTTCCTCTATTTTGACTTCGACCTCAACCTCTTTGACCTTGCTTTCAGGCCATTTTCTCTTCAACTTTCAGGGCCATTTGATAAGCATCTTCGACATTCCTGATTGTCATCATGATCATCTCATATTGAATGTCATATCTCATACCATTCATTTATCTAGTGACCTTCTCATCATCACTTTATCAATGACCCGCTCTAATGTTTATCCTGTATAATTCCTCAGTGTACTCCTTCACTTTCATCATATTCTGTCTCAAATTCTACATTCTTTGAAACATGTTGATCTGGTAATCTCTGGGTATAAACTTGGATTTCATTTTTGCAACCATCCTATCCCATCTTTTGATTCTTTGCTTGCCTTTTCAACGCTTGTCAGCCTGCAGTTCATCCCACCATAGTGTTGCATGCCCTTTAAGTCTAGTGGCGGCATGTTTGAATTTCTTATCTTCCTCGACATCCTCATAGTCGAAGTATTTGTCCAGAGCTCTAAATCAATCTAGCATCTCTTCAATGTCTAAGTTTCCTTCGTATATTGGAATGCCTATATTTTCCCTGGAACTTATCCTTGCAACAACTCTGAATAGACATTCTTCTACATCATCTTCAACTACAACTTCTTCTTCATTTCCGACCTCATTCTCACTTTCGACCTCACTAACATCTACAACTTCAGTTGTCCGTCTCTGTGTTGTCTCCATGGCATCTAATCAAGCATGAAGTTCTCTCATCTCCCTTTCCACAGCTGGATCGGGCATTGGTCTATCATGGTGTCTTCTGGGTGGTATTTTTTCAATTTGTTCCATGCAGGAAACAAAAAGAAAATTGTAAGGTTTGATACCACGATGACGTAGAGCCCCTACCTCATGTTAATTTTTATGCCATTATTATATTTCTTTGCATTTCAATAGATAATATCATCATAATAACAAGATCACTGAGAAATACACATTCACAAGAGACACAAAATTTATCCCGGGAAACCCTCTAGGGGAAGAAAACCTAGCAAAAACTTCCTTATCATAAATAGATTAAACAATGTTCAAGAGATAACTCAAACCAATACAGAAAGTCCTGCTCAAGAGATGCGTCACTCTTCTCCCTCTCTCCAACTGGTAATTGCAACTTGCCTCATAAGAGAATGAGAAAGTGAGTTGTGTGTTAGAAGTGAGGCGCTAGCCTCTTATTTATACAATACTGGCACGTGTGAAAGGGTTTCACTAGCAGGACCGACCTCTCACTTTGGGGCTTCAATAATAACTGTTGGGGCCGACTTCTTATTCTTCCCTTTATAATTGTCCGATGACCAATCCGCAAAAGGGGATTTGGTCCTTATACAATTACCGACATGATTAATCCACAATGGGGATTAATCCTAATAATAAAATAACAATAAT
>JASDQU010012439.1:0-13940 GCA_032191745.1 Picea mariana
CCCTCTCTCTCTCAACCCCCCTCTCACTCTTTCTCTTCTTTTTCCCTCCCTCCTTCTCTCAATATAACCTTGAATAATCCCTTATGAAAAGAGCTGCAATTAAAATATTCTAGGAACCTTTCAATGCTAGTACAGGTACAGGTCATGTATGAGGCCTCAAACTGCCAAACATGGAAACTATAGGGCATATTGGCCTCCCACTAGGAGTATGACCATTGTTAGGAGGTATTGGGCACCAAATTAGGTATTAATATATATCGGTACATATACTAGGTATATATGTTGGTATATATATCAGTATATATAAT
Organism: Picea mariana; assembly: GCA_032191745.1. Lineage (NCBI taxonomy): Eukaryota > Viridiplantae > Streptophyta > Pinopsida > Pinales > Pinaceae > Picea > Picea mariana. Next base: position 309 of record JASDQU010012439.1, read on the forward strand.
TAGTAAACATATTGTTATATATACTTAGTAAATATACTGGTATATATACTTAGTATATATACAGCTATATATACTAGGTATACATGTCGGTATATATACAAGTACGACGAACCAATAATGAGAAAAAAACTAGATTTGGGACCAGGCACGATGGAGGTGTGTGTTTGTCTTTCGACAAAACAGGTATCGTCGTACTTGCGACGAAGGTGACACGATGAAAAATGGGTTGTATCCTTCTTCGTACTTAAGACGTTGTGGTGACGAACATGCATCAATAAATTGTCCTAAAATGGGTCGAATGTGGAAGTGTGTTGCACTAGTATGGAAAGTAGGCACCTTGGGCATGCGAACACACAAAGAGGCTTGCACAAGAATGAAGCGACCAAGAGATTAGGTTTCGTCGGCATGAGGATCACACCAAGGTTGGGGTGCATCGGTCCCTAGGGGCATGACAGTTGACAAGCATATGGGTTCATTTGGGCGATCGAGTCTGCAAAGGGGCATGACAATTAGTTTTGGCATGATGGCTCGTGAAGGGGAACGACACACCTAAAGGATGTGACATTTCACAATGATGACCTTTGGAGTCCATATAAGAGAATAAGGGTGCACAACCAAGGAGAGAATATTTGAAGAACAAGGAGAAAAAGATTAGCTTTATGATTCTAAGGTAGACTTAGACTAAAAGGGGCGGGATCCCCCAAGGAACCAAGTCGCTCCACATGGGAGGACGTGTGCTACCTTGAGGTGATTTTGTGGACATAGTTAGGGAGACCTTCTTTTGGGCTAAGTTTGGGAAAGTCTTATCACAGGCCTAAGGAGGCATGCTAGGAGACAAAACCACATTCCTGTGTGAAGTCTTGTGACAGAGAAGAGACGATGAGTTTGTGGTGAATGCATGTTTGGGGTGTTTCATAGAAGTTGCGGAAGATGTTACGACAGACGAGTATTGGTGTGACGAATTTGTGTATGAGTGTCTTCGTGAGGTGAGAAGATTTGTGTGACTCTGCCCAACATGTAAACCAAGTCGATAGTGCTCATATTGTAACATTTTTACAATAATAAGAATTAATCAGGTGTTAGGCACAGTTTGTGCCACCCACACTATATCGGTGTTTCTCTTGTTTGTTTTGCAAGTGTTCTCTTTGTTTCATGGATGTATGTTTATATATGACTAAGTGTTAAGCTCTTAACAATTGTCCAAGCATACAAGAGTTGCACTAGAGTAGGAGTGTGACTCACTAGTAGCTTAGAATGGAGTATGGGTATGCTCTAGGTGAAGAGACATAGTCTAGACGAAGTATCCTTGGTTTTGCCAAACAACCATGTGAGAAACGTCGCGTTGTTGCACACCCTCAAGAGGTGCACAAATGCAAGATTTAGCTAGGAACACTCTGGGGACGTGACACCTATTATATTAAATAGTTAAAGTAATTAAATAAGAATTAATATAGTTAATTGGGACGTGACACCTAGTATATTAAATAGTTAAAGTAATTAAATAAGAATTAATAGAATTAATTATAGGATATAGAATATATAATAATTTAAAAAAAAACTTTATTTACAAATCGATTTGAGGATAGATTATATTAAGTACTTGAATTAATTAAAAGATGATTTCATATTAAATTAATATAAAACAATAATAATTAAAAATTCAATTTTAAAAAAATTAACTAAAGATTTTAAAGTAGAATATAATGCTTTATACAGTTGTTGATGTGGAAAACTTTAGGGGCTAAATTTTATTCATGGGTTAATTTTTCATGTTTTTTCCTAAGACATTATTTACTAATTTCCATTTTTTCTAAAAATGATTCACCCAAGTTTTATAGAAAAAAAGTTTTACCTTAAAAATTACCAAAAATTTATATAAACTTATATAAAATACTTAGAAATTTAAATACTTCTGTAAAAATATTACCAAACACTTTATAGTTTGTATAAAAAATAATAAAATTCAACAAAGTTTTTATATTTTAAAATTAATTTCAATCTTTAAAATTATCATGTTTAAAGTAATTAAAACATCTTATGTATACTTAATCATAGTATCCTTTCATATCATACAAATATATTACATTAAAATAATATTAATAATTAACTCTCTATCTCTCTATATAAAGAGATCATATAAAATCCACCAAACATATAGCATTACAAAGAAATTTTCGTTCAATCCACTTATCTTTGAATTTTCAAGGATGGGATTGATACCTAATTTGATGAAAATGAACTTGCTAATTTGATATCAGTGATATTGAAAGTAAAAAAAATTGGAGTGTTGTTGTGTGTGATGTATTTTCTTTAGGGACATTGACGACTATATAAGAGATAGTCGCTTATTAAATGTAACCGATTTCTTTCTATTCAAATTCCATCACTTGTTCTTTGGTAAACGAAAGTTTGGGAGAGTTTCAAACTTAATAATAATTTACCTATCCTCTATGCAAAAATGGACATCCCCCACCTCTCAAATCTTCTTCTTCAACGGAGATATTAAGCATCTCAATGTTTGGCCCTTTTTCTCAAATTCTAGTAATACGGTGACCGCTCGATTTTTCTTCTCCTACAAATTTACTCAACATCTCAGATCATCTTGCACCTACTCACTTGGCATTAATGGTCTCCTCTTCTTCTTCTTGAAGATTTATAAGTGCAACAACAACCTCTCCAATACCCATAACTGGGCCTTCTCCTCCTTCCTAGAGGAATAAATTAAGTGTTTGAGTGTTTGAAGCTCTGAAGAACCAGAGGAAATGACGTTTGGAAGTTTAAACACTTATTTTCTCTCCTTCTCTACTCAATTGTTGTTGCTTCTTCTTCTCAGTGAGTCCTCGCAATTAGTCGGTGATGTTGCTCATCATATTAACGTTAATGGCAGGAACACAAATGCGATTGGAACGAATCCATTTTTTTCTGCAAAACTTCATGCAATGTTAGCAGTAGCAGAAGAACATTAACATTGTCTCGAAAGCCTTTCATTAATCTGGTTGTCATTACAGCGGTGACTTTAGCTCTCTGTGGTTGTGTGACTATTGGGATATTTTGGATGTTGTTTGCGTATAAGTCCCTTGATAATCAAAATGCTTCCATTGATGCCTCCTCCTACGAGGACGACTTTAATGACGAATACGACATCATTTCGCGATGCAGGATTTGAATTCAAAACCAATGGGCCATGTCCCAATGACAATGGAAGTAGTGGGATCCGTGCCTCCGTCTACGAATCCAAGACATAGCGCCCAGTTCCTCACCTGAACAATGGAATTCTATCCAAAAATTCACCATGTTGTATTACTCTTCTGGAAAGCCAGACTGATTATGGGCATTGAGGTTCTAATTAAGGTTCTAATTCTCGTGGAAAATGATTAGAATGGAAAAAACTCGGGCTCAAAAGTCACAGCCCGCAGATTCGCCTTTCTCCTGCGTGCCCACCTTTCTTCTGAAAGGATTGGCCAGAAGAGCAATCGGCATGGCAAGATCAAATACATGTGTGTGACTACAACAAGAAAAAAACTTTTTGAAACAAGTTTGGAGGGAAACAAACCAGATTCAAATTTGAATTTGAATTTGAGACACAGAGCCAAAACCGCATTCGAAACCACTGTCTTGTTGCAAAGTTTCCAACTCAGCTACACTATGCTCCAAAGGAGGTGGTTACAGCGAAAGGGGGTGCAACAGTCTCGTGATGTGAGATCAAACGAGAACAAGTATGCGGGAAAAATTGGTCATATTTTCCAAGAGCTCCGAGCATGACTTATGCCATCCACCCTACATCCATTGAGCATGGAGTACTCCAACTAACATCCATGAACCATACACTAAGCGAATCATTGTCATCGCTTAGTGCATGGTGGATAATATTTTCCATCACATCACCAACCCCAGTCAAAGCTTTGATGAATTCATAATTTTCCACATTAAGCTAAGTCTAAACTAAGTAGTCAATATTTGGACCAAGACGAGAACAATTTTGAAACAAGGGGAAATATCCTAGAATAATGTTAGCAGATATGTTCCCATCCCATAACTGATGTCCTTCTACCAACCTCGCACTGCAAGACCACTCCCATTGGGTGAGGATTAATTGAATTCAGGACAACATTCAAGTAAAGTCGCCCTTTGATTTTTACAAAGAATTCCAGGCACGAGTAAAGAAATTCGAGCTCGAGGTATGGTGAGGGATGAATCCAGAGCAAATAGTGCAATCCTAGTATGTTTCGAATTTATGGAGTGATGATTTGCGGACCCTCTCCTCAATTAAGCTTCAACTGTGGTGTTTCTTGGGCTCCTTGCTCATCTCTCTGGGGTTTCTACAATCGAACACCATGTTCATCCCTCGCTTTAATAATCCTGGTAAAATCACTTTGTTTCCTTTAAGCAGTTGCCACATTAGAATTTGGTGCTTAGTTTCTTATGGTAGAAGAGATGTTTTCTTCTTTTTACAATGCATCTACATGACTCGAACCCATAGGAGTGATATGCAACCCAAAAAGAGCGACCTCAAGAAAATTCTAAGGCACCAAGAAGAGATAGCTCATGCCAATAATGAGGCGCTCCGACAGTTAAATGTTAACTACAAGGTTCTTAAGGAAGTAATGGTTGAATCCAATCACCAGATAGAATAAAAGTGCATTATCATTAAGAAAACACTCACGACCTTCTCACGCAGAATGGATGCAATGGAAGTCACAGTACATCATTTGAAAGTTCAGCCTCAATACCCAACTCACCATGGATGACTCTCTCCTCTTGCGGCGGCCAATGGAAATACTCCAAAGAATATTGAGCACAATATAACCTCTAAGAATGAGGAAGACAGACCCACTTTCTCTCCAAGGGACTATGAAACTCAGAATCCTGCCTCATTCACTTAGCTCATGTTTTTGACACAATATTTTGGTGCCTTGGGAGAAACTTTGCAAAAATGTAATCAATTTAGAAGAACACGGTAAGCGGCTCATCTATGTAAGAAACATTGTAATCTCGGCTATAGTTACAAATTATTGTTGGCTATGCACCCTCTCTTGTAGAGTGTATGTTGTCGCTTACTTTGACACAACCTTTTAATACAAATCCAATTCAATTGTGATTAAAATAAGTAAATAAATAAAATACAGATAAATAAATAAAACACATGTCAAACACGAGGCGATTTGAACTTCCAAGCCTATCCATAAATGTGATAAGACTCCTAACTCCACACATACCCATCCTATTTTGAAATATGTTGAATGATGTAATTTCTCCCTCATTACTTGTTTGACTAGAACAAATAAATGGATAGGCATATTAATTGCATAGATAAGATAGGTGAAGTTGCATTTATTAGGTAGGTAAAGGATGGAGAATTCTAGAGAAATATATCATCTCATGTATTTTGATTCCATTTTTCTATGTGAATGTGAAGGAGAGCTCAAGAGATCCATTGTTATGTGTTCATACTCTATTTTGTTTTTGCTTGCCTCTGCTTGAACATGAACATGGTATCAAAGCAGGAGTAATACTCTTTGAAGATTGGAGAGCAATTTGCAAGCTACTATAGAGAAATTTGAAGCTTAATCAACCCACAATAGGAGGAGAGGTGTTTCAAGGCATTCTGGTGCAAAATTTTGAAGAAAAGCGCTTCGAAAAATCATGTTTTAGAGCTCGATCGCCCCCTTCCTATGTACACAGTGGGACCGAACTCTTTTGGTCGCCCTAGCTAGTTTAGGAGCTGCGACCAAGCTTTTTTGGTCACCCAGTCACCCCTAGAACACATAGAAACTGTGATCGAAAAGGAGCACTTACAGTGTTTTCTCTAGTCGCGCCCAAACTGAGGATAAATTTCGACCGAGAAAGAAAATGTTTTGGGTTTTATGTTTTGATAGAGAAAAATCCATCTTGGTCAAGTTTTAATTCAATAAGGGGGAGTCGAATGTCAACAACAGATTCATGGCGACTAGTAGCAGTCCAACACTCGCGCGAGGTCCAATCTTAATGGGTAAGAACTATGATGTATGGTCTATTAAAATGAAAAATTTTCTATGGTCTGAAGATTGTTGGGAAGCAGTAGTTAATGGGTTCAAGGAACCAGATCCAGCGGATCTACAAGCAATGACGAACGTGCAAAGAAATGTGCTTGGAGAACTTAGAAAGAAGGGAAAAATCCCTCTTGCTCATTTAGCAAGGGTTAGAGGAATACATTTTCCCCAAAGTCGCAGCAGCAGATCATGCCAAACATGCATGGGATACTCTCAAAATCACCTATCAAGGAACAGACAAAGTCAAAAATGCAAAGTTGCATAGACTCGGGAAGAGTTTTGAGACTCTTCAGATGAAGGATTCTGATTATGTGGATCATTTCATGAACCACGTCATGATCATCGTGAATCAGCTGTGAACGCATGTAGAAGACATTCAATAGCAGAAAGTCATTGAGAAGGTACTTTGTAGCCTTCCCGATAAGTTTAATATGGTCTTAGTTTCCATAGAAGAGTTGAAACACCTATCCACACTCACAATCGAAGAACTCATGGGATCTTTGTTAACCATGAAAATAGGTTCAGTCAAAATACTGAATCTCTGGAGAATGCATTTCAATCTCATGCCTCCATAAGCAGAGGCAGAGGTCGAGGGAATAGATGCAGAGGAAGACGAGGTAGAGGACGCTCTCAAACAGAAGAGAGGTCAACTTCATAATGTTCAGAAAAAAGTGAACAGTCAGAAGAGAGGCACTCTCAAAACCAAAGGGGGAGAGGCAAAAACTTTAATCAATCAAGGTGGACTGAAAAATCAAGGATTTAGTGCTATTATTGCAAGAAATTCGGTCACTACGAAAGTGAATGCAGAAAAAAGCAAGCAGATATGAATAGGGACAGAGCAAATGTTACCAACACTGAAGAAGCAACATTTGAATCAATGTTATTCTCATGTCAAGTCACAGAAGAAGCAAGCAACAATCATGATCTCTGGTTGCTAGATAGTGGTTGCAGCAATCATATGACAGGTAACAAAGATTTGTTTACTAGTTTAGATAGCTCTATCACATCTCAAATTAAATTGGGAGATGAATATCAAAAGAAATTTTTAGGCAAGGGTGTAATTTTTGTATTGACCAAACAAGATGAAAAGAAGGATATTCATGATGTTTATTATGTACCTGGTCTTATACATAACCTAATGAGTGTAGGATAGATGAATGAACATGGTCATAGAGTCATTTTTGAAGGTTCCAAGTGTACAATCTTGGACAAACCACCCAATAAGAAAATCATAGATGCAGTACAAATGACCAAAAATAGAATGTTTCATTTGATATTGAGAAATGTAAATTTGTCACAGTCATATGCCCAAAATACGTCAAGCTCAGATGAGACTTGGTTGTGGAATCTTAGATATGGTCATTTTCCATTTAGCAGTCTCAGTCTTTTACAAAAGAAATCTATGGTTGAAGGTTTTCCCATCATAAATTAACAGAAAAACTCATGTGAGAGTTGTATTTTGTCCAAACACCAAAGGGATAGTTTTCCCAATGCTTCCTACCAAGTAAAAGAACATCTCGAGTTAGTGCATACAAACCTTTGTGGTCCAATGCAAACTCAGTCAATAGGAGGCAATTTTTATTTTCTAAAACTCATTGATGATTTTAGCAGGAAAGCTTGGGTTTATTTTCTCAAGCACAAATTAGAGACATTTGAAAAATTCATAGAATTTAAATCTTTGACAGAGAAATAGAGTGGGAAATATGATGCAGACCCCCCTTCTCCCCTCGGGGTTGCTCAACCTCCTGATCTAGGATCGTTCTAATCAAGGAGTCGAATCGACTATTCGGCCTTTATTAGACCCAAATGAGTTTACACGGGTCCCCTTTCGCTTTTGGTGCAGGTCCTGTGATGTTCACGACCTCGTCATGCTCGCTTCTGAAATATCAAGTTTCAGGCGTTAGCTCTTTCTTCATTAGCCCCTTCCTCCATATGGCTCTGGGCTATGACCTCGCGTAATTATGTGATTGCGGGCGCAGCCTAGGGTGGTTTGAGACCAACCCACTTTTCTCCCTGCAATTCACTATAAAGCGCCACATATCCCCTTGGCGATATTGTGGTTTCAATTGCGGCCTGCTCTAAGAATTTTAAAGTTCGAGCATGTTCTGGCCCCGCAATCCAGCTCGACCATCGATCTTCTGACCTCGGTGGTGCTTCGTGATCAACGGCTAAGATCTAATCCCTTTTTCTTCCTTCTCCCCGGAGCACACTATCCCAGATCTCCACGATCTGTCAGCATGTGTCCCTTTCAATTAACAGTCGTGATTGGTTTCGCCTTTCAGGCTTCGGGAGTTTCAACTCTCAACTCATGCTCTCTCTACATGGCAATTCTCCGAAATGGTAGATCGTCTGCCACATATCCTCCTCAATCAACGACTATGCCTCCGCTTCAGGACTTTGGCCCTTTCAATCAGATCAACGGTCCTTCAGCCCCCTCCTCTATCAACGATCGAGATCTCCTTCGAGGTTTCGACGTTTTGCCCCTCTGTTTTCCTCCGGAGTTCTAGATCTAGTGCCACGTGTCCACCTTCAAGTCAATGGCTCTCACCCGCTTCGAGGCTTCTGCCTTCGGAAATCTCAAACCTCAAACTTTCCAAAATGCTTTTATTTGAAGCTCGTGATCTATTGACGTGTGTCTCCTGCAAATCAACAGTTGCAATTGCTTCGGGTCTTCGAACTTCGGAAAACTCAACTTGCAACTTTCGCTTTCCCTCGAAGTGCGCAGATTTCTATCGCGTGTCCTCCTGAATTGAACGACTATAATTTACTTCGGGTCTTTACTCGAAGTCCACGGATTTATGCCACGTGTCCTCTTGAATCGAACAACTATGATTCGTTTCGAACCTTCGGTTTCCAGAGATCTCAACTCTCAACTTCTCCAGAGTGCTTTTATCCGAAGTTCGTGATCTATCGCCACGCGTCCATCTAGATCAGACAGTCCAGATTCACTTCGGACTTTGGGTTTTGGGAATTTCAATTCTCAACTGAAATCCTCGAAGTGATTTTTCCCAAAGCCTCGGATCTATTGACACGTACTCCCCTTGACGACCAATGGTCAAGATTTACTTCGACGATTTCAAAAATCCACCTTCACTTTCTCCTGGAGCTCACGATCTGTCAACGCGTACCCTATGGATCTGACAGTCCAGATTCTCTTCAGCTCTTCGGGCTCTTCGGGCTTCGGGAGTTCCAAACTCATGCGCACTCATTCCTTTCAGAGTGCTTTCACCCGAAACACACGGTCTCTTAATGCGTGTCTCCCCCTTGATCTGACAGCCACTATCCTCTTTGGCTCTTCGGGCTACGGGAGTTTCAACTCCTGTGCACTCGTTCCTCCCGAAGTGATTTCACCTGAAATTCATATATTTCTGCCATGCATCCCTCTGGATGATGGAGGGTTCTTGTCCGCTATGAGGCTTCGGCAAATCCGTTCTCCTATGTGCATGCAGAGACTTAAACCTCATACGCTTTGCCTTGATCGGACAATGAATGATCTTCTGCGCTCAGATCCTACAGCTGGGATTTGTTCCTCCTCAGTGCTCTCCTTCCGCTTCCCTGGACACGGATCTAACGGCCCAGACTTCTTCCACCAATAGATCTCACGTCTATTGTCACTCCTTCTCTTAAACTTTATCTCTCGGATCCTTTGACTCCTCTGAGGGCCACTTCGACACTTAAAATCTTTTCTAAGCGGTTTCAACTGAACTTTGGAACCGCTCTCCCTCCTGAGATTGGTTATATGAGGTGACTTAAACCCTTGTCTCTTCCTTTGAACTCTTCAGAACTTCTATCTCTCTTNACTTAGAAACTTTCCAACTTTGTGCACTCCTTGCAACAGATATCCTTCAACCTTTCCTCTGGTTGAGGGAGTCCAATACTCATCTTGGCCTACACACCCTTTGTGCGGCTCTATGCACTCTATGCACTTATGCTGCTACAAGTTCAACGGTATCTCTCCTAATCTTCTGAGTCGAAATAGACTCTGTCAACACTCTCCTTGTGGACAACATGCACACCTTGCATGAACTCAAAGAAGAAAAGCGATTGAAACTTACTTAACACTTCACGATTTCATACATTCATTAATATGACCCATTCATTCATGAAACACGAAATAACAGAGAAACTGTAAACAATAGAGACACTTTGTATTGGATCAATTTTTCTCTGTTATATTCATTCAAATGTAAATGGATACAGTTATGAAAAATGATAACTAAATCACAACAATCTCCTACTAATTTGCAGCAACCTCATTTAGGCATACCATGCATCTACATATACAAGAGGTCCTCTAGGGTTCCCTCCGACTATCTCTCCTATCGAATTAACAGCTAACAACTACTCCAACTCCATTACATTAAAGTATGGGAGTGAAACTCCCATATCTCTTGCGATCATTCAGTTTCTGAGCATTTCGCTCTTATTCAATCATCCGTTCAAAACGGATCTTCAGGAAATGTCAGTTTTCAAATTCCCAATAATTAAAAAGGTGCGTTATGGCGCTGAGTTGCCCCTCCATGTGGGCTTTGCTGACGATGCTCCTGCATCAAAATACATCAAAGTACTCAGATCAGATCGAGGAGATGATTATAACTCCAAATAATTTGTATCATATTGCAAGTAGCATGGGATCAAGAGACAGTTTACCACAAGATACACTCCACAACAGAATGGAGTAGCTGAAAGGAAGAATTAGACAGTAATGAATATGGCCAGAAGCATGTTGAAGGCCAAGCATTTGTCAAATGAATACTAAAGTGAAGCAGTGGCATGCTCATTGTATATTTTGAATTTGTCACCAACTCGCAGTTTGGAAAATCAAGTCTCTCAAGAAGCATGGAGTGGTATGAAATCAAGTGTTTCTCATTTTAAAGTTTTTGGTTGTGTGGCTTATGCTCATGTTCCTGAAGAGATAAGGAGAAATCTTGATGATAGAAGTAAAAAATGTATATTTGCTAGGTATAGTGAATAGTCTAAAGCATACAAGTTCTATAATCCTATTACCAAGAAATTGATAGTAAGCAGAAATGTGAAATTCCAAGAAGATAAATCTTGGGATAACCAAACAAGTGAAATACTTGTAGATCAAATACCTTCTATACAGGAAGATAAACAGGTGGAAGCTACAGGACAACTAGCTTCTCCACAAAGACTTCCAAGATTGCAAGTACAAGGCCAAGGAGAACAAACAAAGCATAGTTCATCTTCTTCTTCTAGCAATGATTTAGATCCCACTATAGCAAACTTGAGGAACAAGAAAACAAGAAGCTTGAGAGAAATTTATGAGTAGAATGATGGCGTGGATCAACAAGCACACTTTACTATGTTATCCTATCAACCAATATACTTTGAAGAAGCAGTCAAAGAAGAAAAATGGATCGATGCAATGAATGAATAAATTGAAGCAATTGAAAGAAACGACACAATGGGATCTTGTGGATCTCCCTACAGGTAAAACCAGCATTGGAGTTAAATGGGTGTATAAGACAAAATTCAATGAGAAAAGCAAAGTAGAAAAGCAAAAGGCAAGACTTGTAGCAAAAGGGTTTGCTCAACAACCCGGTATTGACTATGGAGAAATATTTGCTCCAGTAGCATGTTTGGATACTGTCAGAGAAGTTTTGGCAGTTGTAGCCCAAAACCAATGGCCATTCTATCAAATGGACATTAAATCAACCTTTCTAAATGGCATTTTACAAAAAGAATTTTGTGGATCAGCCACCAGGATTTAAAATTAAAGGTAAAGAGTACAAAGTGTACATATTGAAGAAAGCATTGTAGGGTTTGAAGCAAGCTCCAAGAGCTTGGTATAGTCGCATTGATTCTTATTTGCTAAACAATGGGTTCAACAGGAGTAGCAATGAACCCACACTTTACACTAAAAAAGATCATAAAGTTAATATTTTGATAGTTTGTCTCTATGTTATTGACATGATTTATACAGGAAATTTGTTGTTGAATGATTCAAAGCAGACATGCAAAGTGAATTTGAGATCATTGATCTCGGTCTTATGAAATATTTTCTGAGAATTGAAGTTGAGCAATCTGAAAAGAGAATTTTTATTTGTCAGGGAAAATATGCCACAGATATTTTGAAAATGTTCAAAATGAACAAATGCAAGCCAGTAGATACACCAATTGCAATAGGTAAAAAAACAAGTAAGCAAAATGAAGGAACATCAATTGATTATACTATGTATAAGAGGCTTGTAGGCATCCTCGTGTACCTTACAGCTACCAGGCCAAATATTATGTATACAGTGAGCTTAATTTCAAGATTTATGGATATCCTAAAATCTCTCATTGGAAAGTTGGAAAAAGAATTATGAGGTATATTGCAGGTACAACAGATTATGGAATTTGGTATTCCAATTCAGAAGATGATTCACTTATTGGATATATAGATAGTGATTTTGTAGGTAGCGTTGATGATAAGAGAAGTACTTATGGGTATGCATTTATGTTGGGCACATGTTTAATTTCATGGGCTTCAAAGAAACAATCCATCATCACAATTTCTTTAGTAGAAGCAGAATATGTGGATGGAACTTCAATAGCTTGTCATGCAGTTTAGTTGAGAAGGATCCTTAGTGATCTTGCACATGAAGAGAATGAGCCAACTCCTATATTTTGTGACAACAGTTCAACAATTGCCTTATCAAAGAATCATGTGTTTCACTGCAAGAGTAAACACATTGACACTCGCTATCATTTCATTCGCGAGCTTGGCAACGATGGTAGCATCATGCTACATTTTTGTGGTTCGAAAGAACAATGAGCAGATATCTTCTCCAAACTATTGGGAATAAATACTTTTGAAATTCATAGACAACACTTAGGCATTGTTTGTGCTGATTTTTGCAATGGTCGAAATTAAGGGGGAGTGTTGAATGATGTAATTTATCCCTCATTACTTGTTTGACTAGAAGAAAGAGATAGATAGACATATTAATTGCATAGATAAGATAGGTGAAGTTGCATTTATTAGGTAAGTGAAGGATAGAGAATTCTAGAGAAATATCTCATCTCATGTATTTTGATTTAGGTTTTCTATGTGAATGTGGAGAGCTCAAGAGCTCTATTGTTGTGTGGATTCATACTCTGTTTTGTTTTTGCTTGTCTCTGCTTGAACATGAACATAATCGTGGTAATGAAAACACATGTGGTTTAAGTCTTGGTGAAGGCGGGATAATGGTAGAGGTTGGGGAAAATGCAAAGGGTGTGTCAGTTTCTCATCGTGAAGTCACAGTCAGCTAACTAATTCAAGGACATGTTTTGATTTCTGGTTGGTGCAGCTGGAATTCCTCGCTGGTCCATTGTCTGAACTCTAGTTTGAATTTATGTCAGCTCTGTGTTAGGTCTATTTTGGCCTCGAGTCGTGAGTGTACCTCCCTTTGCCCTGGTGTGTTGTTAGATGCAAATTTGGAAGTCGTGGTGGTCGGTGGTTGTCATCACTGGTATGTCTCGTTAATAATCGTTAATTAATAAAACTTGAAAATATGGATCTCGATCTTTATATACGCGATTCTAAACTGTTTCTGCTACCAAGTGAATGAATCATTTCTAAAGCTATAAATTGGGTGGTGGGCAGGATAAATAG
>JASDQU010012439.1:84509-99502 GCA_032191745.1 Picea mariana
TTTTTTGTTGTTTTTTTTTTTGAAAGTTAAAAAAGTTAAGTTCAGTTAATGTACTTCTACTATGTTAAAGTTTATGTTTTATTCAGCGTAACACTATCCACAACATGCACCGGTCAGTGTTGGTACCATTCACGGGTAACTCTAGAAGATTAGGTTCCCACGTTCATGAGTGCCATGGGCGGATATGCCACCGAGGCATGGAGGGAGAACAATAATGGTGCATCGTGCTTAGCAGTTACGACCTCCAGCGCGAAGGTCCACATAGGCGGTCTTCAACTAAAGGGGACTGCTTTTCTATGATGGAAGACACTCCTACCTCAACTAAACATGGTCATTGAGGATGTGTCATGGGAACTGTTCGAGGAACAACTCTGGGAGAGGTATATTTCTGAGGAATTCATTGAGCGTCATCTCAATGAGTTCAAATCCTTGCAACAAGATGGTCGTGCGGTGCCCAAGTACGAGGCCCATTTTATGGAGCTTCTTTAGCATGATCCACACCTAAATACCAAGAAACTTAAGGTCAACAGGTTCATGTTTGGCCTTAATGTCAGCATTCGTGCAAAGGTTAGGATTCTGATGCCTCAAACCTTGCATGATGTTGTTCATAAGGCCCTCATAGCAGAGGAGGATCTTATCAGTGAGGGTCAGGGTAGGACACCTGCAAGACTAGTGTGGCATGTGTCATATGGTGCGCAATAGCATCGGACACTAGCTAGACATTCACTAGGATATCATGGCTTCCAAAGAGGATCCACTTTCACTACACCTTGGCAACCAATGCCTCAACAACGGATTCCTTATAGAGCATCAGTCGACTGTGCTCGAGACGTCAGGTACTATCATTGTTTGATAGATCCAGGTTCCACCGAGAGTTTTATTTCTGGTGGAACGCAAAAAAAAATAAAATGTAAAGTTTGTCGAACAAGACGATTTTAGCTTTGTAGAAATGGATTCGGGAGCCAAATAGAAGGTTGGTGGGAAGTTTACGGGTTGTAGCCTTAACCTAGGAGAGTTTGTCACTAGGGCCAACCTGTATGTCATGATCTTAGGATCTTATGATGTCGTGATCGGTATGGACTGGTTGGAATCGTGAGGCGATACTTAACTGTAAGACGAAATGGTTGAGCTTGATCGATGATGAGGGACATAGATGCAGGATTGTAGGTAGGAACCAGGGAGTTTCCCTGAGGTTCATCTCTTCCTTACAACTACAGAAGAGCATGCGCAAGGAATGTAATATTTATGTGATCCTTGCGTTAAACGAGAAGGGAGTTGAGGAAGGTCTAGAACACCTTCCAGTGGTGAGAGAGTTTGCAGACATCTTCCTTGAGGAGTTACCTAGGATGTTTCCAGAGAGGGAATTGGAATTTACCATAGACCTAAAACCGGGGACTGAATCGATGGAAAGAATGCCTTGTCGGATGTCGGCCCCAGAGTTACACGAGTTGAAAATGCAACTGAAGGATTTGTTGGACCTAGGAATTATACGTCCAAGTGTGTCACTGTGGGGTGCACCTGTTATTTTCATATGGAAGAAGGATGGCTCATGGAGACTCTGCATTGAGCACCGTCAATTGAGCAAGGCAACGATCAATAATTAGTATCTGTTTTCAAGGATTGATGATATTTTTAATAAGATGAAGGGTGCGATGGTGTTTTCAAAAATTGACTTGAGATCAGGGTATCACCAGTTACAAATCAAGGAGGAAGACATACCTAAGACCACCTTTAAGACAAGGTTTGGAAATTATGAGTTTATTGTTCTACCATTTGGATTGACGAACTCCCCAGGGGTATTTATGAGTTTGATGAATGGGGTTTTTCGTGAATACTTGGACAAGTTAGTCCAAGTGTTCATTGACAATATTTTTATTTACTCTCGGACGATGGAGGAGCATACCAAGCACTTGCACACGGTACTATAGTGTCTACGAGAGAACCGATTGTATGGGAAATTGTCTAAATGCTCGTTTTATCAATCTAAGATTCACTACTTAGGGCATGTCATCTTTGACGAAGGTATCATCATGGATCCAACAAAGGTCGAGGCTATTATGGAATGGCTTGAACTGACGAATGTCCCCAAAGTGCGTAGCTTCATGGGTTTAGTGGGATATTATTGACGGTTCATCGAGGTTTTTCAAAGATAGCAAATCCGATTATGGAATTGCAGAAGAAGAACAAGAAGTTTGATTGGACCGAGAAATGCACGAAGGCATTTTGGAGGCTCAAGGAGTTGTTGACGAAAACATCGATAGTAAAGGTCCCTGAAATCTACATGGACTTCTTAGTGTGCACTGACACATCCAAGGAAGAATTAGGAAGATTCTTGATGCAATACGGTCAATTGATCGCTTACATCTCGAGAAAGTTGAGATGGCATGAGGAGAACTATACAATGCACGATTTGGAGTTATTAGCCATTGTTTATTCCTTGAGAGTTTTAGAGGCACTACCTTATTGGATGGAAATTCAGACTAAAAGTGGATCACTGTGGACTACAACATATATTTATGCAAAGCGACTTGGACGTGCGACAATGACGTTGGTCAGGATTGCTTAGCGAGTATGAATTCAAGATTACTTACATAAAGGGAACAATGAACAAAGTGGTTTATGCATTGAGTCGGAGACCACGCATATTTTTGGTAATGCCTCTTCAGACAAATCTACGTGAAAATATTCTAACTTTACAGTGTGACGATGACTGGTACAAGGACGTCAAGGATTTTATCGGACAAAACACAATGATGATACCAAAATTTGATGGTTTTACTATGGACAACAACATATTATTGAGATTTAAAAATTGAATTTACATACCGCCCAACGACGAGTTGAGGAGTTTGATCCTAAACGAGGCTCATAGAGTAGCTTACATGTCTCATCCTGGAGTCACGAAGATGAGGGCAGACCTTAAACCCTTATTCTTCTATAAAGGAGTGAAGGAATACATAGTCATCTACGTGGAAAGATGTCTAGAATGTCAGCAGGTGAAGGCTGAACATAGACATCTGGCAGGATTACTACAACCACACGCTATTCTAGAATTGAAATGGGAGGTCATTTCGATGGATTTCATTGTGGGATTTCCACTTCCGAAAAGGAGACATGACTCGATTTTTGTGGTAATCGACACTCTGACGAAGAGTGCTCATTTTATTCCTATGTGTACGATGTATCAGGCACCTGACATAGCTAGAGTTTTCATCAGTGAGATTGTGAGCCTACATGGCATGCCTAAGAGGATTATTTCAGATAAAGGATCAGTGTTTACAGGATGATGTTGGACTAGTTTCCAAGAGGCCTTGGGAACCCAACTTAACTTTCGTACTGTATAACACCTGGAAACAGACGGGCAGACCTAGAAAACAAAACAAATCTTGGAGGATATGTTGCGTATGTACATGATGGACCAACATAAGTGTTGGGAATAATTCTTTCCACTGGTAGAATTTTCATATAATGATAGTTATCAAAGAACCATTAAGATGGTGCCTTTCTAGTTTCTTTACGGGCGACCGTGTTGGACGCCTTTGAGTTGGGATCGGCTTGAGGATAGGGTCCTAGTCGGACTTGAAGCGATCCAAGAAATGGAATACCAAATGCAAACCCTAAGACAAAGGATAAAGGAAGCACATGATCAACAGAAGATTTATGTCGATGCGTGTCGTGTTGATCATAGTTATGAAGTTAGCGATCAAGTCTTCTTGTGAGTGAAACCACATAAGAGTTCGATCAAGTTGATAAAGGGTGATAAACTCTCTCCTAGTTTCATGGGATCCTAGGAGATTGTGGAAAAGAGAGGGCCCGTGGCCTATTGACTAGCCTTGCCTGATTCTTTGAGGCATATGCACGATGTCTTTCACGTCTCTGTTTGAGACATTATGTTAGTGATCGTACACATGTTGTTGACATGAGTTCCTTGCAGGTATCAAACGAGGGTGATCTCACGGTAGAGCCGATCCGTATCCTATACCATCACATTCCACAACTACGATGTCAAACAGTAGATCAGGTCAAGGTCCAGTGGGACAACTATAGTCCACACTCGGTGACATGGGAGGATGCATATGATATGCATCAGTAGTTCCCATTTTCGTTGATCGCTAGACCTATGATATTATGATACCCTTTATTTTGGCACTTACATACTGTGAAACTTCAGGATGAAGTTTAAAACAGGAGGAGGTGTATGTAACATCCCTCTCTTGCGCGCATTGAGCGAACTTAATTTTTTAGGACACTTGCGTGCAAGTGATCCGGGTCATTGTACTATTGGCTATTTTGATTATGATTATGAGACATTATGGATTTGATGTTGCATCATTCTTTTTTATATTTACATCGATAGGTGCTATTGACTGGGTTCACTTGAGTGTGTAGGAATCTGGACATTGAGGATGCAGAGGCATCGATGAAACCTCTTGGACTCTGGATTGAGTCAGGGAGTGGAATGTTAGGGTTTGAATGTTGTTGATGTGACATATGTACATAAGATTAGATGTTATGATGATTGATTATTATTGCTCACATGATTCGTTGATGGATGCAGATTGACGATAGCTTGTCAACCAGAGTCACATGTGGAATAAAGGGGTCGCGCATGACAACCAGGGATAACCTACTAGCACTCCCATCGTGGCTCGAACTGTAGGTTAATGATTACATAGTTCGAGAAGACCCATGATTCCATGAGGGTAGACTATGAAACTCACTCACGATGATTCTAAGGGGTGCGCAATATGGCAGGGGCCTTATTCCTTAGAGGCCCTTAGTCTCCCACAAGATCACCTAGCGGAGTATTGACTCCAGGGGTTTCACGTCTACCAAATTTAGTCAAGAAGCGAGTGGCACCCTTGGAGCACATAGTTCGTCTTGAAGGGCACGTCGCGCAAAGAAAACAGAAAGAGGCGAGTGGAACCCTTGGAGCATGTAGTGGGTATTGAAGGGAACTTCGCACAAAGAAAATGTAAAGAGCCGAGTGGCACCCTTGGAGCACGTACTGCATCCTGAAGGGCATGTCATGATTTTCACTGATAAGTTAATAAACCTATTGCCTAGAAAACTATGCCTCCTTAGTACCCGGTCCGTCTTAAAACAAATGATGTGATATGTTGGCCCTCAACCAAGTTTTGAGGATCCTTGGTCATGTTTGACCTATTTTTGGGACTTCGACAGGCTGTCGAAGGCTGAGCGCAAGATGAAGCGGAGATCGCAGGATCTGAGCCCCCTTTTAGGGATTTTTGAGTTTTTGGGCTTATGTAACAGGTATGGGGATGTCGGCCCATGGGTTTACCCATGTTTAGGCCTGATTTTGTAATGTATAAATAGAAATCTAGGTGATGTAGGAAGTAGTTAGTTCGATCTATGTGATTGAAGGGTTGTAAGTTGTGCTAAGTGCTAAATGCAGTTGGTGATTGTAAGTGCTTTGTGCATGCTATGTGAGACTTGCAAGGCTAGGTACAAGTGACTGTAAAAGGATGTGTAAGGCTCAGTACCTAGATCTACTCGGGGAAGGAGGATCTGGCGGAGTGCGCATAGATCTCCTGTCCTATGTGGAGTAGGGTTTTGTGGCTCTATGCATGTAGAGGATTGAGAGAAGCTAATAAAGAAGAAAAAGATTTGGTGGATGTAGCCCCAGGGTGGGGGTGAACCACGTACATCCTGTGTTGTGAATGCTTTGTGCTTTATGGTTTCTCTCTTGTTTATATGATTAAATGCTTAGTGCATTGTTAGATGATGAATAAATCTAATATGGTAGCTTAGTGCTGAATAATGTGAAGGAATGCTAGATTTAATCTATGTTAGTATCCTTAGTGCTTGAATCTATTGAATATATGGGAATGTTGCACTGTTTTAATATTAGGGTTTAATTGCGCTATAAACTAAGACTGGATATTGATGAACTATAACTGCTAAGTTCTCTGTTAAGGTGTTACAATCATGGATCTGTGTCCCAGCTAAGGTTGCAGACACCGTAGTCCTGCAACCACCCCTGCCTCTACCTCAAGTGAGACTTCATTTTCTTCGCAGGTGTTTCCAAAAGGGTTGGTAGTTAGGGTTTTGTCGGTGCATTGTTGTAGCGTTGAACCCCAGGTCTTCCTTGTGCCAACAAATGGTTTCGTTTCCAGGACTGACCTGAAACTGTGATTGTTGGGAACTGAGGAAGAAGAAGCTCTGTGTGAAGAACTGACCTGAAACTGTGAAATCTCTGTGCATAGATCTGTTGCCCTAGTGCACAATACTCTACTTGGATTGTGAAGCTTTGTGCTAAGAAGAGAAGTCTGATATGAAGAAAAGAGGTAAGATCTCGAAGCTTTGTGCTCTAGTAAAGTAAGAATATTGAAAAGTTTTAGATCTGGAAGCTTTATGCTCTGCTGAAAGTAAGATTAGTGGAAATTTTCATTTCAAGAGTATGGATCTAGGTATGTTTGATAAATTTTTTCCTAAACTGAAAACTAGGGCACAACTAGAAGAGAAACAATTGATATGAGTAGATCTTATAGAAATAGTGAAAGATATGTTATACCTTTGCATAGAAAGAATGTTTGGACTAACAAATGACTGCAGAATCCTAGAAATAATTTTTTGCAGGTTAGCTACCATGATCCTAGTGCGCAGTACAGGAAAGGATGGGGATCATTTAAGAGAAAGAGAGGATTAACTCTTTGTTACAGTTGCAGAAGACTGGGACATCTTGCTAAGGAATTCCTTGGAAGAAGACCTAGTTGTCTTTGTTGTAAAGCTATGGATCATGAAGTTCTGGATTGCCCTAGAATGATTGCTAAGGTTGAAAGAATGAATATGAGACAAGAAAACCCTAAGGAAGGTTGAGAAAATAAGATCATGGAAGAACCCCAGATAGAATTAGAGACTGTACTATTAAAAATAAAAGAAACCCTGAATGACCACCGAAATATCAACTTATCAGAGATCTTCAAAGAAAAAGAGTGCATAAAAGCAAGAATAGGAGACTTCGACATTGACCGTGTTCTGGATAAAGAAACACAGGTGAATATCATAAAAGAAAGAACTCTGGAAATATTAGGGAAGCCTGTTATGATTCCTTCACTGGGAGGAATAGGATTGTTTAGAGGAAAGCTGATAACCCTGCGTGGAAATATCACCYAAACATCTATGAGTGCTCATGGAACTTCGACARAGGAAGATTTTGAGGTTGTTAAATTTATTGAGAACAATGCCCCATTTGTTATATTACTAGGAAAATCTTGGATTGAAAGGGATCAAGCCAGAAGGAAAGAAGAAGAAGTATTATAGAAGAAGAAGCAAGAGTTGAATGATTTCATGACTAGAAGGATCGCACAATTGATTGAAGAATAGGAGAACAGATCAAAGATATTTAAAACTGGAAACTTGGAGGTCAAAGTTGAAAGGAAACATGAGCACTTGAGACACTTATCTGTACAAAAGAGTAGAGCACCTACCCCAGATAGAGAAGAAGTATTGTCCCTGAATCCTAGGAAAGAATCTCAACATCGTGAAGTTACTATGCCAAGAGGAGATAAGAATCAGAATGGAAAGAGGAATACCAAGACGAATCTCACTAGAAAGAAGGCTAGAAAACTAAGAATAGATCAAAGATTGAAAATTTACAGAAGGTTCCAGAGGAAACTTCGTAGAAGGAAAATTTGCAAAATTAGAACTTTGTCGAAATATCATAACAGCGCCACATCGTACTTCTCCATGATGAAGCAATAGAGCCGTTGGAAATAGTATAACTGTTAGATTGATGCCCCAAATGGTTAGAACGACATTTATGGTCATAAATATCGCCACCATACCATTAGGATCGCACCGTAATGGACATAACTGAATTAATGAAGGCTTATCGCCTGTTGGAGAGATCTGTTGCCCAATTATCTACTTATTTCATTGAGTCTTGCACCAAGAACACTTTTTCCAACCGTGATTAACTGCCCAAGGATTATTTGATTTCGCACAATGATCATCGAGCTATCACCATCCATCCTGTTGCATTGAGTAGTTACTCTTCAAACCTGAGATATTCAACCACGAGCGTGTATGTCTGAAGAACTTAGCGCAGTCAAAGAGTCTGTGAAGGAGGTACTCATCGAACTTATGACTGAAATAATAATGTCTAAAAGGGTAATATTTGTGGGTGTACAAGCATCATCAATGAGAGGAGTGCAAGATTCTCCGTCGACCGCTCGTGGACCCGGGCCATCCCGAGTCGTCATAGAAAAGAGAACCAAGCACAAAGCTGACCTAGAAAATGTGAAGCTAATCTCGACCATATTACCTGACTACATCCCACCTCTGGCCGACACAGTGAGTCATGATAGTGTGCCGAGAGATTTTGATTACACCATGGTTACCGCGTACCTCCCGAAGGGGATACGCGCAGTTAGAGCACAGTAGGACAAGATCTCAATGTTGAAGTTCAACGACTTCAACCTAGGACACCGCAAGAAGCATAGTATGTTCATCCCATATAAATACTTGACTAGGATGAAGGGGAAGAAATTGAAAATAATCCCCCAGATGTGGACGATGAACCTCATGCAGTCCACCCTTTTAAATGTAATGAAGATCCCACATTTTGGACGACACTAGGAGGTTAATGCCTATGTTAAGCTCCTTCTCTCATGCTACCATGGCGGTTACTTATGGCTATACCAACATATCACATTCGATCTGACATTGATCCATAGGATCACTGGATTGATCATGCAAGGACCCGACCCACATGACTTCTACCTAGGAAAAGCTACAGATCGCGCATTAGCACAGAAGATCAAGGATACCTACAATGATATTGAGAAGGGGGCGCGAGGCTACAATGTATCTTCCATACAGAATGGTGCAATGTGCCTAGCATGCCAATTAATTGCAGGAAATATAGTAAGGAAGAATAGACCCACGCAGGTCACTGGGTTTGTTGTTGACCTCGCAGGGAAATGCGTGGAAGGCCTACAGATGAAATAGGAGAAATACCTAGTTAACCAACTGGAATTAGACTGTTGCGAAGCACATGACTAGGGATACGAGTTCCACTTTAGCTGGCTCATGATCCTCATCGCGTTTACCTCTTGTGAAATGCCAGAAGGTGCGACCTTACCAGACATTGAGCCATTCGAACCACTTGCTGCGAGGTTCACCACGCTCTGGTACTCGAGCGATATGGGAAAACAGTGGCAGTGAAACACAATCTTTCACACATATTATCTCCAACTCAAGAGGGCTATCGAAGTTGAACCTCGCATGATGCCAAACACCCTACAATGGTTTTGATACCTCATTAAGTTTCACGCATATTGACACTTCATCTATATCACTGCGTGAGTAGACAATCATAAGGAGGAGATTCAGTTGTACTACAAGCTCACAGAAGAGGACCTTGAGGAGATAACTAAGGATTGGTTAGTAGAACTCCTTATCCCCGCCAATTCTGCAGAGATGTCTGACTCCGAACTTGACAGCTCAGAGGCCACTCACAAAGAACATGACACACCCAGAACTAGCAGAAGGAAGAAGACCAAATAAATCCAAGACTTAAGCAGTGCATCATAAAAGACTGCTTTAGTATCACCTAGCTGAGGGGGTGATGACGAAGTAGAAGAGATAAATGGCAAAGAATATGAGAAGAAGAAAGGAGAAGTAACATTGCCTAGAGATGAGGTTGATCCCTTGAAGAAGAGGAAGCTTTCTCCCCCGAAACTCTCTTCCTGGAAGAAATCTAGAGCCACCTTGACTAATATGCAGACTATGCTCACTGTCCATGACTTTGACTTCAACATCGCAGCTGTAAACAATGCCTCACAGGAAATATTGTAGAACAAAGAAGCCAAGAAGGAGGAGATGTACAACAGAATAGAGGTTGAACTTCGAGGGGTACAATAGGCCCTTCCGTCCAGTCGTGCAGTTTCCATTGTGCCCCTGCCATCAGAAGAAACAAAGTTGGGAGATGAGCCAACCCAACTCCATAGACTAGTTGATGCGACCAAAGCTCACCTTCGTCATGCACAGGAAGAAACAAAATAAGCCACAAAGGACTTGAAGAAAGTGCAAGAAGTAGTCGTATAACAACCCTGAGTTGCGGAGTAGGAAAAGGTTGATCTCCAGACAAAATTTGAAAAGGAGAAAGAACAGATTCAAAAAGAAAAAGAATAGTTGCTCGCAGAGCAACTCAAAGTGAAAGAAGAAGTAAACAAAGCACTTCGCTCTATGACAGGCTTAGAGCCAAAGGAAGAAGACTGAGTCGAGCATCAAGTAGAGCAGCTCGCGGAAGCTATCCAACAACTACAACAAATAATAGCAGACTTAGAGCTACGAACAATGCTCGACACTCTGCAGGATGTGAGGGATCAAAGAGAAGCAACTGCTCAAAGCGCAGTTGAGATAATAAAGGCCCTTGCCATGGAATGTAAAAAACTAAGTGATCACAGTGCCTTGACTTATGAGTGACTCAGTGAGAATCCATAACTAAAGGCACTGGAGTCACAGCTCTAGGAGGCGAAGCAACAAGTAGAAACAATACAGGCACATTTGAAGCCCCTATCAGTTGTTGAAAAGATGAAGCGATCCCAAGAACAGTGCACTTCTCAACAACAGGTCCAAACCACTCAGAGAAAAGTCATGGAAGTGACTCAGAGGCTCCAACCTATACAAAATGAGGCTTGCCAAATGTTCGTAGAGATTGAAGGCCGAGAAGAAGAACTGGAGCAAGTTGTCACTGCAACTAAACAATGCTTAGAGGGACCTGTCAACGAAGTTGTTATCCAATAGTTCGCTGAGCAGGAGGTCGTGGCACAACAGGTTGAAGCAACTCGAGCCAAGATCAAGGATTTTGAAGCAGAGCTACACAGACCAAAGTGACTCGGGATGAGTCACAGGTGAGTGTTTGAGGCCTGTTGGCCCTCGAGCAAGTTTTGAGTATCCTTGGTCATGTTTGACATATTTTTGGGACTTCGACAGGCTGTCGAAGGTGGAGCGCAAGACAAAGTGGAGATCACGGGATCTCGACCCCTTTTTAGGGTTTTTTGAGTTTTTGGGCTTATGTAACGAGTATGGGGATGTCGACCCATGGGTTTACCCATGTTTAGGCCAGATTTTGTAATGTATAAATAGAAATCTAGGCGATGTAGGAAGTAGTTAGTTTGATCTATGTGATTGAAGGGTTGTAAGTTGTGCTAAGTGCTAAATGCAGTTGGTGATTGTAAGTTCTTTGTGCATGCTATGTGAGACTTGCAAGGCTAGGTACAAGTGATTTTAAAAGGTTGTGTAAGGCTCGATACCTAGATCTACTCGGGGAAGGAGGATCTGGCGGAGTGCACATAGATCTCATGTCCTATGTGGAGTAGGGTTTTGTGGCTCTGTGCATGTAGAGGATTGAGAGAAGATAATAAATAATAGTAAGAGTTGGTGGACGTAGCCCCAGGGTAGGGGTGAACCGCGTACATCATGTGTTGTGAATGCTTTGTGATTTATGGTTTCTCTCTTGTTTATATGATTAAATGCTTAGTGCATTGTTAGATGATGAATGAATCTAATATGGTAGCTTAGTGTTGAATAATGTGAAGGAATGCTAGATTTGATCTATGTTAGTATGCATAGTGCTTGAATCTATTGAATCTATGGGAGCGTTGCATTGATTTATTATTAGGGTTTAACTACGCTGTAAACTAAGACTGGATATTGATGAACTATAATTGCTAAGTTCTTTTTTAAGGTGTTACAATCACATATCTGTGTCCCAGCTAAGGTTGCAGACACTAGAGTCCTGCAACCACCGCTGCCTCTACCTTGGGTGAGACTTCATCTGCTTCGCAAGTGTGGTCAAAAGGGTTGGTAGATAGGGTTTTGTTGGTGCGTTGAACCCCGAGTCTGCCCTGTGCCAACATGATAAGTAAATTTTAATGACAAATTTTCCCTTAAGAAATGTCGCCAAGCCTAGTGAATTGAAAACCTAGGTCTGAGTAGAACCTTAGAACAAAAGAAAAACTAATTAGATTTATAACTAGATTAAAGTGGAAATTTTAATTACCTAAGGTTCTTTTTCTAAAACTTTTAATTCACTAAGATTCTTTTTATAAAATTTCAATTCACTAAAGGTTCTTTTATAACTAGCAAGAAAAATTCAAACTTTAATTATTAAAGGAAAAATTATAATGGAGGATTAAATTCATAAAAAGAGTAAATGGTTGTTTGTCTAAACTTGCTAATTATGAACTTAGTTAAAAAAAAAGAAAAGGGAAACTATAAGAAAAAGGGAAACTTAAAGAAAAAGGGAAACTATAAGAAAAAGGGAAACTTAAGAAAAAGGGGAATGTCTAACTTAGTAAGGAATCTAGCCTTGGAACTTTCTATTTATGAACTCAACTAGGATTTAAGTAAGGCGTAAGTCATTTAAGAATTGTAAGGGAATAATAGAACACCGAGGAGCGTTTTTAGGAACACTTTTAGGTGGGTGAGGGAAATAAGAATATTTAATTAATTAATAAAATTGATTTTCTGGTGCAACTAGGGGATCGGGCGACATGTGTACGGGGGAGGTTTTTCCTAATTAAATTAAAGAAGAAGGAATATAATGAGGGTTTGGTAAACTAATGACTAATAAACTCTATAAAAATGATGGCAAACGAGGAGTATGGATCACATCTGGTTTGCGTAACGTTACGCTGCTGAAATTTTATCTTGACTGGACTTTCTCTTGTGGGATTCGGGATACCCAACTCTGGTAACAAGTGGTAGCTCGACCTTGCGAGGTGAGTTGGGTGCTAGCATTCTCTGGTATTGTGTGTGTGGCCCCTTTGCAGCTCGAGGGGCTCAGGAGGAAGAAGAGTACCCCTAGCGTTGGTTGGGAGGTACCGGTGAGATCACATCTGTTGGCAAGTAGGAGTTGAACGGAGCCTGCGTGGAACAATGACTTTGGAGAACTCACATTTGGCTATGGTATGCATGTGTATATGGTATTGAATGGTAGTTAAATAATGTTCATGTGCCTTCAGTTAATGTACTTCTACTGTGTTAAATTTTATGTTTTATTCAGTGTAACACTATCCAGAGATTTCATTTTTTTCCTTCAACAAATTGTCTTGATGAGCCCATCGTTTTATGATCAGAGAACTTAAATTCATCCGAGCCTTATGCTCATTTTTTTTTAATTGATTTCCCATGACGAAACCAAACTTTGATTGCATTGACTTCTCTACGTTTATTTTTATTGATTTAATACGAAGAAAAATTGTGTTTATATCCTCTCTCCCTTATCCTTTAAGTTATTAGTCCATGCCTGAGCAGTTGGCCAGGAGCCGAATCAAATGTCTTTCACTCTGGTGTCAAAGATTTAGATTCAAATGCCCTACTTCCCTGTGCATGGATAATAAGTGAAGGATAAATTTTCACCCAACTATCTATCCATTACTTATCTCTGCATTTTTCTCTTATTATTAATCCATGATCTCTACGTTCTTCTTTTATGCATAATCCCTGCATCCTTCCCATAATTTTATCTCTGTGTTTTCTAGAATGATAAATCTCTGCGCTCGAATGATAAATATATGTGTTTTTTGGAATGATAAATCTTTGCGTTTTCTGGAATGATAAATCTTTGCGCTTGAATGATACATTTCTACAGTTGAATGGTAAAATCCTTTCGTTTTTTAATGGTAAAATCTCTGCGTTTTGAATGGTGAAATATCTACGTTTGAATGGTAAAATCCCTGCGTTTTTGAATGGTAAAATATTTGCATTTTGAAAGGTAAAATATCTGTGTTTGAATGGTGAAATCTTTGCGTTTTGAATGGTAAACTCTCTCTGTGTTATTATGATTAATCTCAACATCTCCATGCCCAACGAATAACAACTTCTCTCTGATTTAAATTTTTTCATTTCCAACTTCCTATATGTTTCTGGGCATATTACACAAGATTCACACCATGACTTTATGGGCATATTACACAACATTTACACCATGATTTTCTTGGCATATTACACAACTTTCACACCACGAGTTTCTTGCATATTACACAGGATTCACACCACAAATTTTTGGGCATATTACACAAGATTCACACCACGATTTTCTTGATATATTACACAACTTTCACACCACAATTTTCTTGGCATATTACACAAGATTTACACCACGATTTTCTTGGCATATTACACAGATTTCACACCACGATTTTCTTGGCATATTACATGACATTCAAACCACAATTTTCTTGGCATATTACCCAAAATTCACACCACGACTTTCTGGGCATATTACACAACATTCACACCATGATTTTCTTGGCATATTACACAGAATTTACACCACGATTTTTTGGGCGATTTACCTTGTATTTACCCAACGATATCAACATATTTATCAATATTTTTGTCAATAGATGTATCAATAGATTGGTTAATGGACAACGACATTGATTGTTGACAATGAATATGATCGACAACGTTTTTATATGTGAATGACAACATTTTTATATGTTAATGACAACGTTTTTATATGTGAATGGCAGTGTTGTAATATGTGAATGACTGTGTTGTAATTTTTTTTGTGTATGACAACAATTTTTAATAATAATGAATGACATACATCGATCTTGTATATATTTGGACAACGATTTTATTTCTGGACATCTATTTTAAACCGACGGATACGATGATGTGGAAGTTCTTTTGTTAATCCAAAAGAAAACCCCTTGTATTCATGTTCTTAATATATTAAATTACGTGTTTATGATGGTAGACATTATTTAGCTTAATTAAATGTAAGTACTAATTCCTTATACCACTACGATTAAGCTAGATTTCAAATAACATTCTATTATATAAAGAATTAAAATAGAATATCCAAGCACATGAATTTTTAGATATTATTCAAATTATTTATGTTGTACAGTGTGGGAGACTTCCTTGAAAAAGTGCCTCATAAGAAAACAAGAATTCTTCAGTTGGTTGCACAATTTAAATATTGAATGATGTCACCTTGCGTCTTGTTG